>VZZY01025765.1:232698-243772 GCA_013400335.1 Eurystomus gularis | reverse complement strand
GGGGGGGGGGGGGGGGGAGATCCTCCTTATTGAAAAAAAACACATTATTGGAAATAATAATAAAGCTTTGCTATGAGTAGAAGGCATATTTACAGTATTGAGTTTACAGTGGGCTTGCAGACCTGCCGTGAAACTTCTGGAAACGGTTAATGTGATTTTCAGTTCTTTTAGTCATTAGCATAGATTATTGTACGTGTGTTTTGTGTCTTCGCAAACAGGGGGGTTGGCTCTAGGCGCTGCGTTCCCTGTGTGCTCCTCGGTGGGTAAGCACCGAGCTGCCACGTTGTAGAAGAGTAGACAAGCTAAAGCACTTTTTTTCCTCAGCTTCTCACTCTTAGATGGGATCTGAAGTAGTTCAGTTGAAGAATTAAAGAAGAGTTGACTCCATAAACATTTATCATTTCCTACCAGCCAGTAATGACTGGTAATTAAATAGCCTTATAATGAATAATCTTCATGCACTACAGCCCTCCTGCTCCTAGGAAAACCGAGAAAGAGAGGGCAAGTTCTTAACCTCTCTGCCTCAGTTACCTCATCTGTAAAATGGGGGTAATAATACTTACTTACCTCACAGGGAGGTGTGAGGACTTCTTAGGTAACGTTTCTAATACGCTTTTAGCTTGAAAAGAGTTGTGTAAGTATTATTATAACTTTTAATACTAAATCAGCTTATTCGATTCACATGGTATAGCCGGATATGCCATGTCGTTTCTACTTTTTTATAGAACTTTAGTAATTCTGCTGAAACCGTTGAAAGAGAAGTAAAATCAGATCTGATCTGTTTCCTACAGAATCTGGAGTCCAGCTTTTGTTAACTGGAGTCGGGGTGCGGTGGGGAGTGACGCTTGCTGATTGTGTGGGTCAGCTCCACCTCCCTCTTTTCCAATTACTGAGATTTCTATGTGCAATTTGAAAACTCCATGTAAATGGAAGTCTTAGCAGAACTGATGATTGTAGAGTGAGATTCCCTATGGGTAAACAAAGTCAGCACAGCTGTTTTCTAGCAATGTTTTTACAGCCTCCTATGGAAGGAGAAGCGATGTGCTTTGTGCAGCTGGTCCATCCGTGACAGGTTTATTCCGTTGGTATTTTAATGTATTCCCGTGTCGTGTTATCTTCATGCTTTTCTTTTCCTTGTGTGTGACACCATAGTTGAAATGTAAAAGAAAACTGCCCTAGAAGCTATGATTTTTCTTCCGCTGATGTCAGTCGACCAAAAACAAACAAAAAAAGATCAGCAGTCTATTAATAATTATAAACAGTGACGTGCTGGGAGAGAAGCAACAGCGCTGATAACAACGCGGCCTGCTTCCATTGAGGCTCGTTTCTCACGACGGGACACACTGGGAGGTCTACAGCTACTGTTACATCGATTTTGTCATCATGAGTTGGTGCCAAGAACATTTTAATAGCAAAATTATGTTTCTGATCTTTATAAACCTTTCCCTAAGAACTATTTGAATTGCGCTGATTTTCCTTCTGTGTGAACCCTGAGAGGCGATACTGCTGATGGATCTGTCCTTCCAGAGGTTCATGTGCTCTGGTGTTGGCCTTCCAAGGCATCCAGTGGAACCACCACATGCTTAGAGCTCGCTGGGTGCTTAGTGCTTTACTGGAGCCAGGACCGTGGTATCCAGCATCGGGCAGCACTAAGCCTGTAAGCCCCAATTCAGCAAAAATATTAAGTCCATGCTTGCTCGCGCTGCTGTTCAGCAGAGCAGGGACCTTTGGGCTTTGAGCAATGGAGCTTCACGTCCTGTAGAAGTCAGTAGAGTCTGCACACTTGGACACCTTGCTGACTCAGAGCAGAAAAAAACCTTCTTGCAGTGATAACACCAATTTAATATATGGCTTGTGCCCTGCAAAATCTTTCATTTATTCTCTTGTGCTATTAAAATGAATGTGAAAAAAAATAATTTCAGTGAAGTGAAGCTCATTGCCTCTTTTAAAAATGTGCGTTTCCCAACACGTGTGTGGTTTTCCACGACAATACTGAGCACTCCTGAAACTTCAATGGTTGCATGTTACTTTAGTGTTACCTTTTTTTTTAAACAAGGAGTAAACCCACCTTGAACTCATTCACATTTTTAAATATTGTTTTAAGACCCAAATTTTGTATTTATGAAGAGGAGAACTTTATTTATTTTCGTATCATTTATCTGCAAGTTGCTACCAGAAAATCTGGAGAGGCCATTCATTTTTCAAAAAATAAAAAAATATTGTTGGAAGTATAGTGGGCAAGACTGATGTATAAATTACAGCATCCTTTTTTTCTAAATTCGCAATATCTTCAGTCTTTGTTTGCATGAAATGCTTTTGTTAAATATTAATTGTAGTTTCAAAGCAAATGTGTATGAATAAAAATACTGATCATTACTTCTGTGAGAGTTTGGTGTGCCTTGAGGAAATTCCCCTTCAAAATTAACTCCGCAAAGCCCGGAGGCTGCAGAGGTTGTGGCGTGATCAGCCGCAGAGCTCGCCCAGATCCAGACCTCGGGTCTCCATTCTTACACAGAACTCCAACCTAGGCCCTTTTTTAATTCCTGTTAATAAATCAAGAGGAAAAGAGGCTTAAGTGGGGAAAAGGTAAGTCTGTAAGAGGATTTCAGCGTGCTGAGAGGTGCGCAGGCAGCTCTTGGAGCCAGCGCATCCCTGGCTCCATGTCTCTGAGCTGCTTCAGGTGTGGTTGCTGCACAGAAAAACAGCCCCAGGAGTGAAGCGAGGCCTCAGGTTGGAGGATCTGATTCTGAGCTTGATGTGAGACTTGCTCATGGGGCGATACACCCTCCTTCTTAGCAGGTAGGCCCCAAGAAATCTCAAACTTCACTTTTTCACATCCCTGTGTGCCTGAGCCCTGGGTGGTTCATTCCACCCTCTGCCACTTCTTCTTGGGAAAAAGGTTTGTTTTACGGTGGTTCTTGATGCTCAGGAGCCCACCTTTGCCATGAAATACAGTTCTAGCATGCCTGGAGGAGAGGACACGAGCTCCCAGTCCCACCAGCCGTACTCGCCTTGAGTCCAAGCGTTTGCCTTCTTTAGGCTGACGTCATTTTGTTTCCAAATTTGAAAGCAGTCTACAAATATTGTGACAACTTGACAGACAACTTCTTTTTCTGCTTGCTCTCAAATGTATTGAGTCCCATGCTAATTCAGTAATTAGGTTAGTTTAATTTGCACAAAAGTCTGGCTGACTTTGCCCAAAGAAATGGTTGAAACTCTTTTTTTTTTTTTTTTTTCCACAGAGACAGCGTTTCCAGGCTGCTGCATGCCCCTCAGCCTTCATCTAATGTGTGTGGCTTCTCCTGAAGCCCATGGACATGTTTCTTCTCAGGTCTTCAGAGCTTTCTGCAGAGCAGAAGAGGGAGTTAGTGGAGACATCACTGCCCTGAGCTGGTACCTGTGCAGATTGGGTGCATGAGGAAGGGGGTCCTCGGAGCTCAGCACTGCCAGACCTGCATCTCCCATCACCTTGGCTGTTCGGACAGCCTGTCATTCCCAGCTGTGGCCTTTAAGGTGGGCTCTGAAGGTGGCCCTTCTGCTCCCCAGAAATACAACATTTGGGGTGTTCAGACCTGTCAGGGCTCCTAATAACCCAGGTTATCATTATCAACCAATACAAACTCTTTGCAGTCTCGATACCAGGCTATTAAGAGTAAAAAAATACTCATCCTTTAGCAGCTCATCTCTGCTCCGCTTACCAGTGAAGCACCCGGGCAGCAGGCACACGGAGAGGACAGCATTGCCCTCTCCAGCTGCAGCTTAACCAAACCACTGGTGGTACCACAGCCATTCACAGAGTCCTTGGCTTTTTCGGTGAGACACAGCTTGATAGACAAGAGTCTCTAAACAACAACCAGGCTTGTCCCTGGGGAAAGGCAAGTCTGGCAGAGCCATGTATGGGTGGAAAGTTGCTCCAGCCTGACAGAAATATCAGCACCAGGCATCTGAGGAGCTGGTGCTTTCAGAGCACACTGGCTGCAGGTGGTCCTGCTCCTCTGCTGCCCCAGCCAGGAGTGGAGAAAGGAGTGGACTCCAAGGTGAAAAAGAGAGAATTTGTACAAACTCTGTGTTTTTGTTGGACTTTTCTAAACAGGTGAGGCTGGTGGTCCTTGGGAAAGTGAAGAGTTAAAGGCTTCTGCTGGAGAGGCTGAATCTCTCCATGCTGGCCTCATCCCATACATGAGAGCATCTCCATCAGGAATTATTCCAGCACCCAGCACTCAATAAATCACAGCAATTACTCATGTCCCCCACCCGCAGCTGAAGACATGTCCTCCCTCTCCCAACCCCAGCTTCTCTTCAGAGGTTTGGGTATTTGGCTTCGAAATCTCAGAATATTTTTACAGACCTGGTACGTGAGTTGCAAATATAACTGTCTCCTCTGGGAGCTGCTAGGGTAGCTAAAATGATGACTGCATTAATTACCACAAGGTAATTATAATCCCACTCAAGCAACCTTCACTGCTTGGCCAAAAAAAGACTCCTAAGTCCCGTGGAGCTACGGTATCACTGAGGGGCCCAAATCAGGAAAGCTCTTGCCACATGCGAACGGGTTGTCCTCAAAGGGATGTTTTCCCCAACTTCATCTGTCACTTGTCACCTTCCCGAAGTGATGCAAAGCCCAACAAAATGGGGATCTGACCAGGAGAACAGTCAGTGGCAAGTCTGGACCCACAGAGTTACCTGCAAGGGTTTCTTTTTTGCTTTTTTTTCCTGCTTTTCCCAAAGGAGGAGCATGGAACCAGGCAGATCTCCTGGGAAATGAGTCAGTGCTGTCTCCTTCTCATGGGACTTGCTGCATTTGCTGCCAGGGTGACAGTGTCAGACACCAGCTGCCACTTCCAGTGTTCATTACTGGTCCCTGAGTCAGCGCCCGACATCCCACCTCAGGAGATGTTGTTGCACACTGATGAAGAGGGGGGCGGGGGGGGAGGGCAGAAATTCCAAAACCAATTTAAAGCGCAATACCCGAGTGAGAAAGAAAAAAAAATACACAACCCTGCAATGGATATTTGCTTAGAAGTGTCTTAGATCTTATTCTCACCCAACAAGGGTGGCAAAAATCACCCGTCTCTTCCTCTGCCACATCAGAGCCTGTGATTCACAGGCTGGGAATGAATTTCCCGTTCCTCAGTGGGCTCGGCCCCCTCCTCGTAGCACGAGGGCTCAGCTGGGGACAGAAATTCAGCTGCTCCCCAAAGGCGATGGCAGCGTGGCCGTCTGCCGGGCTGGTGGAGGGGCTTTTTGGTGTCACCTAAAGTATCTGGCCCACGTGGCTGGATGTCGCAGCAGATGTGATGAAGGGCCTGACTCTGCCTCTCAGCAGCACGGGATGCACGTGCTGTAGTTGCCGTCACTGTTGGGGTTACTGCAAGTTTCCTGGCAACACTGTTTTTGAAAGGAGCTGGGTTTTGGAAGGTTGCGTACACCGACTGATGTTTCCTGCAGTGATTTAATGGAAAGTAACTCACCTCTGCCACCCCGCAGCGAGGCAGAGCCAGCGCTGCTCTCGGGGGTTTGCAGTGCTCGTGGGGTCTGCGGTGCTCATGGGGGTTTTCCGTGCTCCTCATTCCTACAAGACCAACGGCTCTGTCCTTGCTCGTATTGGCTTTTTCCCACCCCTGCCCTCCCGCTCTTGCGGCCTCCAGGTGTACGTGTGTGTCACAAATACCCAGGCGAGTGGGGATGCTCGGGGGATCGGGATGCTCAGACGCTCACAGGAGCATTTCAGCTGCTGGGCTTGCCCAGTAAAGTCTGGTTTTCAGGGACTGACCTTTTAGTAAACCTGTGCTTATTCCCAACTTGCCACTCGTGTGTGGCTCTGGGACGCACAGGTACGGGGCAGCCCGGACACAAACCAGCTGTTCCTCAGATTACAAACCACCGTTTGGGCCACATCTGCACTGTTTTTCTTTCATCTTTGAGGACTGGATCCATCACCACTTACCTCACTCCTCTCTTCAGAGCCCTTAATAAAACCCAGTGCCCATAACAGGGAAACTTCTGAATCCACATAAAACACTCTGCCACAATCCATATAAAACTTCATTAAAGTTTCAACATTTTCAGTGACACCTCCAGAAACACTCTTCTTTTAACAGGATTCATTTGCTTCTCCTACAAGTGTAATCATGTCTGAGACACTGATTAGATGTGATTTCAGGAAAAATCCTTCAGAAATGGTTATATAAAAGCAACCAGCAATGAGTGCAAGGGCCAGCGACGAGAGCATCTCAAAACTCCTTGAATCAGTTCCTGGTCCTTTGGCGATAAGGAATTTAACATTCCTCTGCCTGATTGACCCTAACATCATTAAAAGACTGGTAATGAATTCAAGTGCTGTATAAATCACATGGAAAACTATTACCCTTAATACAAGCATTATGAGGCTTTAATAATTGATGTCATCTAAACTGCTTTCCAAAACATGACCTTTTAAATTGGATTGCTGTGGCCGGAGCCATCCCTCATCCTGCAAGCAGCCTGTTTTCCAGCCAGCCTGGGTGGCTCCGATG
Organism: Eurystomus gularis; assembly: GCA_013400335.1. Taxonomy (NCBI): domain Eukaryota; kingdom Metazoa; phylum Chordata; class Aves; order Coraciiformes; family Coraciidae; genus Eurystomus; species Eurystomus gularis. The sequence continues at coordinate 237,257 of VZZY01025765.1, read as the reverse complement.
GGGCCGTGCTGGGGAGCCTGGATGGGTCCCCATCCCAGGGACCAGCCACCAAGGGGTCGTGTTGCCAGTACCTCCGCTCCTTCTGCACAGGGCTAACATCAAGCACCAGCAGTGAGAACAAACTTACTGCCAGCATCTCTTCTAGCTTGTCTTATTGAAGGGCACTGCCCTCTTGCATGGTGAAGCTGTGGGACACGAGCACTTCATGCCCCTTCCAACCTCCTTCCCTCCACAGGCCACCACAGCAGCTAAAGGATGCAACTGGCCGAGCTGCCGGGGCAAAACTCCTGAACTGGCACATCCTCAGCTTTTACCAACTCAGTTTGGACCCACACGATTACAGAGGGTGTTTTATTTTAAATAAAGCGTATCACTTCCGTTCACACGTGCGCCTTTGTTATTCCATGAGTCAGAGCCTCCTGGGGAGGCTGCGAAAGGCTCTGCACCTTTTTTTTAAGCTTTCACACAGCATGTGGGTGCGGAGATGAAAATAAAGTTGCACCTCTCCTTGTGCTTCCTCCCAAGCAGCAGCTCCAGGCAGAGGGATGTGCTGGAGAAGCAGCAAAGGGAGCTTCAGCTCCAACAGCCCACAGCAGTTAATGCCTTTAATTCAGTGATGGCACAAGCGGGATATGAAAACCCTCCCTGGAGAGAGGAAAGTGACGGGTGTGCTTTGAGTTTTCCCTCTTTTTCCTACTTTTGGTGTTTGAAAACTAAAAAAATAATAATGTTGCTGCTGGGACAAGGAACAGAGGTTGTACGAGCGTGTGTTAACCCCTGACACGTAACAGGATCTAGCAGGAACAGTGCACCACAAGGTCGCATCCCACCTGCCCAGGAGCCGTGGGTGCTGAGGCTGTGGACCCCAGCCCCAGGCTGCTGATCCAGTTTTGCTGTCCAGTGCCAAATCTGTCCCACAAACACCCCCTCATGGAAAGGGAAAATCTCCAAAGTCTCTCCAGCAAGCAGTTCCCTACCTTTGGAAGCTGGACAGGGGTGGCAACGGGTTGCCCCGAGCGTTGTGCCGGGGCTGCTGTGCATCCCTGCCATGCGCCAGGGTCTGCCCAAGCCTCACCTCAGCCTTGCTGCCCACGAAATGACAAAAAATAGCAAGTGCCGAGGCAGCTGGCATGGAGCATCCATCACCTCCCACACAAGCCACAGCAGCTTCAGCATCGCGTCGCCAGTTCGTTGCATCTACCTGCTCTGCCTCCTTTTTCCTTGGGCAGACGCTGCAATTTCTGGCTGGTGTGAACTTACCCTTCCCGTGCCCAAAACGCTTCTCACAGCCTGGTGTACGATTACAGTTGGTTGATAGCTGTTGTCTGACACTAGGCCAGACCACGTGTGGGCTCGAGGGGCAGCTGCTCATGGCACAGCTCATCCCAGGCTGTTTGCTGGGCAGATTTGCTGTCTGAATAATTCAGTGTAGAGCAAACTAGAGGCAGTGGGAGGGGAGGGAAACCAGAGGTTACCTGTCAGTTTGTGGCCCAGGTTGATGGGGCCGGACGTGTTATTGTATAATGTCCTGAGTGCCTTCAAGGTGACTTTTGCTGGAAGGGAAAAGACCAGGAAAAAATGCTCCCTGAGAGTGTCACCTGCAGGGATTAAACATTTGCAGCTGAAAGGAGATGGGTCCTTAGCACCCTGCTGCACTGCTGGCAGCCCAGGGAGAGCTGCTGTAAAGAATCGCTTCTGGTCTGGGCCATTAATGAAGCTGAAATCCCTCCTTACTAGCAAGATTTGACCTTGGGTGTCTCCTAAAAGCTGCCTCCTCAGGTGTTCATGGAGCTTCATGCTTCCACACCGGTTTTGAATGTGGTGTGAAAGGCTGCTCCACCAGCAGGAGGGTTGGCAGAGCTGCTCCAGCTGGGTCAAGCTCCAGCCCTACAAGGACAGGCACAGCTGAACAATGTGATGTGCAAGATCCCACCCAGCTTCATTCCCCCCACATGTGGCCACGGTGGAGGATCCTCCCTCTTGGGGAGGAGAGAGCTCAGCAGAAAATTGTGAAAAGGGGGGGGAGGTCAAAGTGGTGCTGCTCTGGAGATGTTGGGATGGTGCTACTTAAAACAAAACACCCAAAATAGCTGTTGTGGGATTTGGTCAAGTGGCCTCAAGTTTTGTAAAATGCTGAGAAGATGCAGACTGCTAATTGTCCTGCCTGGAACAGCCACACTAAGCTCCTGGCTAGGAGAAGGGGTTTCCACTTTGTCCTCCTCGTCAGCAGGAAGGTAGGTGTTACTGGGAAAGAATTATGGATAGATGCTAATGAGGTAGGAGAGCCTAGTTGTGCTTCTGGGGGTTTGGGAGGCATTGCTGGTGCCATCTCGCATCCAGGTCCTGGCACGGTGGTGGGAAATGCTCCTGGTGTGAGTGCTGGCATCATGCACCCACTTCACCACCGCTGAAGCTGCTGTATGACACAAGCAGCCATGGGAAATCCATCCGAGTGTTTTAGCCTAGGCATGTCCGCGTAGAAGCGAAGGGGAGGGAGAAAGAGACTGAAGCCCAAAATGTGTATTTCTAATTGATTATATGCATGGCTGCTGGGGGCCTCTCACACTGTAATGGTTAATTATGTCACTGGCTGTACGTGCTGCAGCCTTTATTCGTGTTGTATTCAAATAATCCTGCACGGAGCCCAGGCGGCTAATACAGCACATTGCCTGTCTGGAGAAAAATGACAGTCTGCTTTGTTTTGGTTCCTTTCTAACAACATAGAGAAAAGAAAAATGATGAAGAGCCAATGACCATATTAAAATAATGTACCCTGACAGAACATGATGTACATCCAGGTCTAGCCTCCCTCTTGTAGCTTTTTGACCTCATTAGTCTTTCCCTGCTGATTAGATCCATCCCAGGGAAGCCTTCTCCTCCCTGAAGCTGCCTGGGGCCAGGGTCCTGGAGGGCATCACCTCTTTGGCCGCCTCTTTCCAGTGCAGAATCCATTCTGCAAAGTGAATCTATGTTCTCTCCTTATTGTCCATTCCCCAATGGATTTTTTGCCTTCAATTCTTCCTCAAATGTGAATGAGAGCTAAGAAATACCTTTGGGGGTTGTTTTGAGAGCTCCAGCTGCAAGGAAGGATACATTGAAAGACACATCTATGCAAGGCCAACCGGTTCTTCCTTAGGGGGCTGAGAAATGAGCCCAACAAAACATGCTGAATTCACTGTAATTTAAGTATCACTGTGATTTTGTGCAAAAGAACACATGCAGAGGTGCAGTCCCTCAAAGACAAATAACCAGCATGCTCTGGCTGCCGGCTAGGGTCCTACTGGGAGACAGGTTCCCACCAGCCTAGGTCTCAATGAGGCTTTGCTGTATTAGGCTCCACCATGTTCTCACTGGAGAAATGAAAACTTCTCCATCTGCATTGGCTTCTATTATTTCTATAAATCAAAACAGAGCTCAACAAGCCAGAGCACATGGCTCCATTGACTTCAAACAAGCCAACCAACCAACACCTCCTCTGCATCTCAGATCTCACTCTATTTTGAATTGTTCTATTTAAGATAGTCATGTTTTGCTAACTGAGGATGCCTTGAGCAGAGATGCGGCACATCACAGCCAGAGCACTGGGAATTGGTGATCCAGTACAGACTGAATTTATTAGACCTGTAATTAATAAATTGCTTTTGTGGCTTTCTTGCCAGGAGATCTCCCTGGGAGCCACCCTGCTGCCCTACACCACTGCTGTCACTGCTGCAGGGACCCGGCTGGAGGAGCAACCCTGGCACCTGCAAAGCCCTTGCACCAAGTAAGCTCTCGCTGCAGAAATTGCCGCACAAATCCGAGTTTCAGGTGCTGCGATGGTGGCCGTGAGCTGCCCTCGGCCCTGCTGCCCGGGCTGGCAGCTCACATAGCAGGAGTTTCCGCATGATGTGTGACCCCTTTCTTGTCCTTCCCACTCTATCCAAGGAAGTGTCCCATTGCTGGACACCTTGATGGAGCTACGTATTATTCTTGGCTCTGCTGCTAATTTTCTACGTGTTTTGGCTGCATCACTCAGCCTGGCGATGGTTTCCAGAGCCCACAGCATCTGCCTCAGTGCTCCTCTCTCCTTTAGCCCTGGCTTTCTCCCTGCCCTGGTCCCAGCCCTGCCAAGCTGGCTTCCTCCAGCCCGCTGGCTTGCTGCCCTCCAGTCCTCCCCGTTGTCTGCTGTGTCCTTCGCTGTGGATTTGTGTGACACTGGTGGCTGGAGTCAGTTTTCCCTTTCCCAGCTCATGAGTGGTGTCTCGGGGAGCGCAGCCCACCCAGTGCCACCCCAGCCAGCCCCACCCCAGGTATTTCCCCAAGCAGGGGGTGCGGAGGGCCTGGGGGGTGTGTGAAAGGGAGGAGGGACGGGGGCAATGCTGGCTCCCACCCCTGCCCCGATGATGGACCGGAGTCACCAGCCACAGCGAGGGACTGGAGGGAGAGAGGAAAGGAGGAGACTAGAGGAAAAGAGGGAGGAATGAAGGGAAAGCAGGGAAATAAAGGGAAAGGGTGGAAGGGGAGGGAAGAACGGGGAAAGGAGGGATAGAGGGAATTGGGGGAGGGAAGAAGGCGAGGAT
>VZZY01025765.1:179978-232632 GCA_013400335.1 Eurystomus gularis | reverse complement strand
TTTGCCGCCTGGGTGCGGAGCGGCAGGTTTGGGGCTGATATTTCTGTATTTTCCATATCCCCTTTGGAGTCAGAGCCGTCGGTAGGTCCCCCCGGGGAAGGGTGGGCACCGGCAGCGGGGGGCACCGCCCCGGGCAGCGGTACCGGGGTGCGGAGCCGCGTCCTTAGCGTGGCCCCGGCTGCCCAAAGCGCAGCCGAGCTCCCGGCACGAACGGCTGGACCTGGGGGACCGTGCCCGTGTCGCCGAGCCCGAGCCGTTTGCCTTACCTGCCCCGGCTCCGCTCCGCCGGCACCGGTCAGGAGATGGGAGCCGGGGTTTGCCGGAGCCGCGGCGGAAAGCCAGCCCAGGGGGGACCTTCGCACATGGGGAGCCGGTAGATCCCGGGGCTCCTCATCCCGGGGCTCCTCATCCCGGGGCTCCTCATCCCGGGGCTCCTCATCCCGGGGCTCCTCATCCCGGGGCTTTTCTCCACCAGGCTGCTCAGAGACACAGGGGCCATCTCTTGGGCGCTGCGAGCATCCCCGTCTTCACCCGTGGCTTTTGAACGTGGAGCTAAGGAAAGGAAGTGTATTTTTCACAGGGAATGTAAAATCTGCTGGGAGTCAATGTTTTTCGGTGTAGTAAACCCTTTGGAGAGTGTGGCGTGGATTCAAGTGAGGCTAGCTGAGGAAAACCTGACCTGGTTGTTAAGTGAAGTAAAGTAGAGGGTGGAGGGGTGGGGGGGAATAAAAAATCTGGATCGTGTGTTACCATATGGACAGGCGAATGGGGACATGGAGCCCGTCTTCACTTCTCCACACACTACTTATTCATACCCTGTGCAAGGTGGTGAGAAGTGGAATGTGGCATTTCATTCACGTTTCTGACACACCATTCGGCTGTTGATTAATTGCTTGGCAGCTCATAAAACTCCATCAACCCCTGATGCATGATGATTTTTGCAGCTTTTAGGGCTGGGTCTTCCAGGTACAAAGCAGCAGAAGGCTCCTTGGTGGTGTCCAGAGAGTGGGTCTGACCTGCAGCACCGCTGTCCCCGCTGTGTCCCTTGCACTGCCCAAACCTCTGCAGGGGAGAGGGCAACAAAGAGGAGGCCTCACCAGAGCTGGTAGGTGGCCTGCATGGTGCAGGTGAGCCTTTGGAAGGGCAGCAAGGCTGTTGCGGTCACTGGAAGTAGCACTGCTTCATCATGATGCTGATAAGGGGGATTTCACGGAGTTTTGTGCCGTAGTGTCGGTGGCGTGACCTGGGCAGGCAGCTTTGCTGGATGAATGTTCCCGTCACTGCTGCCCTTTGGTTTCACAAGGGCCATGAGTCTGGGCTCCCTTCAGAGGCTCATCTGCTGCTGGTTTTTAAGGACACAGTTTCAGCCTGTCGCATTGTGACCCACATAAAAAGCCAAAGGGCAGGAGGCTGGCTCTCAGCAGCCCATCCCGCTGCCATCACACCTTCCCCTCGGCCACTCTGTGGCTGCTCCAGGTGGTGTCCAGAGGACAGAAATCCTTCTGTGTGTTTATTTCTCCAATCCCTTGCTGTATTATTGTAGCTGCTGAATATATTCATTGAGCTGAATCAATCCCCACCTGGCAGCAGCATCCATACCACAGCATTTGCAGCTTCAGCTTCATTTATGGGGAGGGATGGGAATATAAAACACGAAAGGGAAATAATGCACAAGCCCACAGAGGCTTCAACAGCGTCGGCAAGCTGTGAGCTGCACAAATGTGCAGCTGGAACAAGTGCCAGGAGCTTTTCATAAGTCAGCTGGGAAGATTTAAAGCCCTGGTTTTAAGGTGGCATTTTTAAAATAAGGAGATGATGGAGTCTAGGTCAAAAGCTATCTAGGAGTCTTAATCTCACTGAAATTAAAGGGAGCTTGGCTTCTAGGTATGCTCTAGAAAGAGGATTTGGAATTGAAATTACACCAATTTTGTCACTGTGTAGCCACAAACTTCTGACATTTGTAGTAAAATATTTACTGGGAAAATGACATTTGTTGAACACACACTGATACATCATCAGGCTCAGAAACGGGCTGTTACAGATGCAGGGGGTTTGTGTGTGGTCCCTTTGGAAGATGGGACGTGCAGCTTTTCCTTTATGATGAAGGAGGTATCATTGCTCATCAGCGCAATACCTCGTTAGAGTGGTGCTCACGGCTGCACTGAGCGGGGATGATTTGAGCAGCACAGCAGATGGCATCCACTGACCCAAGACAACTTGCGGATAATTCATTTTCCCACTCAATGCATGTCCAGGGCTGCTGGGTGATGTCTTCATCTGCAGGGAGAAATGCTCAGGTCTTCCAGGGCAGGACCTCACTCACCCTTGAACCCCTACGAGCAGGGAGCCCCATGGCCCTGGTTCCTCTCAGGGGACATTAAATGCTTGCTTGCAACCAATGTCCCTTTTCTCTGTGGCAGCTCTGTTTGGGAATGTCTCTGCTTGCTCAGAGAGGTGTGGTGGGTTATGTTTGGTCAAGGTGACCCAAGCGAGGGATTGCAGCGGGGTCCTGGACAAGCATCCATGTCCCCACACCTGCTCAAGTCCACAGGACAACTGGGACAGCAGAGCTGTGAGCGTGGTGGGTAGAAACCTTCTCTTTTGCAGCAGTGAGAAAGCTGGGTGTAAAGGGGAGGAGAGCCTCTGTGTGGGTTTGGGTATTAAAAATTCAGCAACAGAGGCTGATACCTTAATGCCAAGCCTAGGTGAGATGTTCCAGCCATTGCTTAGACACATGCAGACAGAAGGAGTTTTCCGGTCCTCCCTTTTCCAGGACAAAATCACTCGCTGGGTGCCATGTCCCAAGCAAAAGCTGAGGACGCCAGGATTAGCACACCAGGGACTGAGATATATCACAGAAGAAAATTTTAACTATTTGGGAAATATTTAACCAAGGTGATGCTCAAGTCAGACGCTGCAGGCACTGATGTGGCGGCTCACAGCACGTGCTGGCACAAGATGGTGGGAAATCTTGGACCATCCTACATCAGCTCTTGTGGAGTGACAGACCGTGAACATCCTGCCCATCTCACAGCTAAAAGCATGACTGGAAGCGCATTATCCAAGTGACCTTCCCAGGACTGCGGTAGGGTGAAGCCATGGTGGGACTGTCGGCTCCTCTGCCTTTGTCTTCTGCTGCTGTGCCTTTTACTTGAGTAAGGTTGGATGCTATCGCTTTCTACAGGAACAGAAACCTCCGTGTTTGGCAGTGCCAAAATACCTCACCCAGGCTGGGGCTCTGCTTTCATTTCTTGCCATCCTCAGCTTCCCTTGCATCAGATTTGCCCCCAGTTCCTGCTGCCATGGCTCTTGCAAGGATGCTCAGAGCTCCACTGACTTCAAATTCAGTAGAAAATTGTCCTCTCTTGGCTGCTGTTGGGAGATCCTGGAAGCTGCAGACAGCCAGAAGCAACACAGCAAACCCAACCTAGAAAACTGGGTGCTTTGGAAAGTTGTTTTCAATCCTTCCCATGCTGGAGTTTCTATGTGGGAAGCAGCATGTCTCTCCTGAAGGGCAGCCAAGGTGAGAAACTGGGACAAAACTGCCCTTTTCTGTACAATGACTGAATGAGGGTGCGGATGGCTGAAGAGGAAAGCAATGTCAGCATCATGTGTGTCAACTGTTCTAGAGTTGTTGCTGTAAAATATCTTCCGGACCACATGGAGAAGAAAACACCAGGTCATTGCATAGGTGGTAGGAGAGGTGCTGTGGGGTGGATGCCACAGGAACCAGTATGTAGTGATATAAAGGCATGGTTTGAATAGGGGAGGGTGACGAGTGTAGGTGAAGACCAGCTACACACTATCAGACCAAGTTTCACCTGGTAATGGGTGTTGGTCTGGGGGAACAATGGAGAAAGAGCGAGAGTGAGTCTATTCCCTGCCTGTTCCTGCAGACTTTCCCAGGACACAGCTGCACTTCCATGTGCTGAGCAGAGCAGGCAATCAGTGTCCTCCTGAGGCCACGCTGGGCTTGGTACCGAGCTGTGCTCCTCTGGCCAGGTTACACTGCCTGTGCCTGGTCTTAGGCTGCTCCATGTCCTGCATGATTTTTCCTAGCCTGTCTGCTGGGACATTTACCACTAAATCCCGGAAATGGTGTTAGAAAGTTTAACTCCAACGATGTATAAATGCTGATTATGTGCTTTAATATTCCTGACTATTAAACTCAACAAGATACACAAAACAAAGACCTTTCTTATGTCAGAACAGGCTGTCCAGGGAGGTGGTGGAGTCACCATCCCTGGAGGCATTTAAAAAATGAGTAGATGTAGCACTTGAGGTTATGGTCTAGTGGTCAGGGAGATATTGGGATAAGGGTTGGACTTGATGACCCTAGAGGTCCTTTCCAACCATAATGATTCTATGATTCAAGATGGGACCAAATTTCTGCAGCTGCTCAGCATCAGATCTGGAGAGCTTGTGCACAAAGACACCACCAACGCATCTGAGGACCTGTGTCTCAAATGGCTTAAGCAAAGCCAAATGGAACAGCCATCGTGTTTGGTAGCTGGGTTAAATGGCTGCTACAAATGGACCTTGGGTTATTATGATGTTTGCCTGAGGTGTGGCTGATACAGCCCTTCTCTGCTTTCCTTGTGGCATCGTTCCGGTGTTGGAGGCTGTGTGGTAAAGTTGGTTTCTAAGCAGGGAAGTGGGAACGCTATCTCTTGGATAACAAGATGCTTGCTTCGTGCTAGCGGTTAGGTGTAATCACGCTGAGGGGATGGAGGCGGAGGTCTTGGTGGCCACGGCCAGGGCACGCAGCCTGGTCAACGTGCCACTTGTCTGCAGCCCTCGGCATTCAGAGATGCCAACGGCACTCAGGGGATTTCTTGCTCTCTCTCGTTTATCACCCTGGAGGTGTTCATAAAAGCACTCCAGCTGCCAGCACTGGTGAGAAGAGCTGTGGCAGCGGGGGAAGAGCTGCGGCGGGCTGCCCTGCCTCCACGGCACCAGTACCTGGGGCTCGCCTCTCCCTGCCACCAGCACGGGGGAGGTGGAAGTTTTAGCTCTTGATGCTATTTTTTACCTCCCAGTGTTGCTTAATATAGCCCAAGCTGTCATGCACAGATTGCTAAGGGGAAAGGAAGGAAAGAGGGGTGTTGGCCCTTCTCTGCTGAGCAGCCACATCTCCTGCAACCTGGGCTGGGAACTGGGGCTTTTCTTACACCTTCTGTAGCAGTAAAACTTTATTGCCTGGGGAAATTTAATGTGCTGGCATTAGTAATCCACAGCTCTTGCAGGGCTTGTGCTGCATTTGTGGGTTGTGTTCATACTGACTTCAGTTTAAAACAACATAAATATCTTACGGAAAAGGCACCTGAGATCTTCCGTCATGCAGTGACCTGCCTTGCTGCTGGAAGGACATGGAGACCTTGAAAAGCTGTCACTATTCTAGGAAGAGGCTCTCCTCTTTTTAATATACCAGGACTTCGTGCCATTTTGAATGACACATGGAAGCAAACAAGAACCAACTGCTCAAGGTTTAGTGTTCCCCTAGACCAGCCTTGGTCCTAGCGTGAAGTGGGTGCTGGCAGCTGAGCCGGCTGCTCTCCTCCAGCCATCGCATACGCAGTGGGACTGTGTTGCCTTCACCTATCCCTGCTGTGGGGTCTGCTCGAGCTCCCTCTGCACCAGTCAAGATGAGCAGAGGGAGGGACTACAGTGAAGCCAGAAGAGGGTCACTGGTTCAGTGGGTTACTGGAGTTTATGTGTTTAGGATAGAAAGAGGTTAATGGGCAATCACTGCTCTACACAACACACAGCAATGAGGTTTCTGCAGATCTTAGAGCAAAGTCCCCAGCTGGTTTGATTTGCAGCACAAGATAGTCCCCCTTTTATTCTGCTTTTGTAGCTCTTTATAGGGTATTGAAACCAGCAGTTTGACTCGCGTCCCTGACTGCGAGCACTCTCACATGCTGCAAGTAGGTGAATATTGTATGTCAGCTTTGCTGTGCGGAGGGTTAGAGGGCGTTGAGGAGGTCTCTGCACAGGAAAGGGCTCAGCTATTGTTAGTGGTGTAAACTTTGAGTATATAGTGTGTATATGTAGTTTAGACCTCGAGAACTGGACTTGGGTGTGTGGATGCTATTGCAAGCTCAGAGCTTTAGCTCCTGTTTTTCTCTTGAGAAATTCACTTTGTGTAATGCTTTCCTACAAAACCACAGGGTAGGAGCTGCTGGCACGTGGATGCAGAGACCTGCCTGCCATCTGCCTGTCCCTGTGTCCCACCATCGTGCATCCCTCGTGTGAGTCAGTTGGAGGTAGAAAGCCAAGGTTACGTCCTCTCCTACAGTCCCGAAGCTCTTCCCTGCCCACTGCCCAAGCAACCTCACTCCCAGCTTCTCCCAGAGTCCTCCAGCAGCCAAAGCATCCACTGAGGACCCTCCTTGCTGTGACACTTGCCTCGCAGTTGGTCTGCCAGAACGGGAGCTTCCCACCTTCACAGCCAACATCACAGTTTTTCCGCTTGCTGAAGCATTGCTTCAGCTGGGGTTAAAAGAGGTAAGAGCCTTAAATAAGGAGCAAGGAGATGTGCTCTACAGGAGGTTTGGGGGGGATATCTGTGGATCCAAAAAGACCATGTGAATGAGCACTAGCTGTACGCACAGGCTGTGCTGGCAGCATGTGAGTCGGGACCAGGGGGGACTGTTCGGTCGATGATTTTGCTTGTTGAAAGTTGCTGGCATCATCCAAAGCCATTAGTGTGAATGAGCTGGAGCGGAGCCATCACCCCAGCGAGCGTGGCAGCACGGGCATGGCAGAGGCGGCCAGTTGGGAAAGCGTCTGCTTAGAGGGCTCGGGAAATAAATCTCACTTGCTGAGCCTTTGACCTTGGGAATATCATCTGATCTTTTACTTGGTGCTGGAGCCAGAGGTGGGCTCAGTTAGGAACGACCATTCTTACAAACTTGATCCAGGCAAAAAGGGCAGGTGCATGGCAAAGAGGGAGAGGGAAGAGCAGCCACAGATCAGCCTTGGGGGTTCACTAGGCAGGCTGTGGATTCAGCAGAAAAATACAGTATTTTCTATACAGCATTTCCTTTGCTCTTGCACTACCATGAAAGGATTTTTGATTGAGCTGAAAAAAAATATAACTTGGGTGGGTAAGAAATTAAGCAGGGAAAGGGCTAGAGAAAAGGAGAATTTCTCAGAAAAACTATAAAAGTCAAGTTTAAGAGAAACAAACCCAGGTAATCCCACTCATTGAATTAGTTAGAGGTGAGCATTACAGTGTGTGACCATCACACATCATTTCTTCCAACTATTTTCCTGGTGTTTTTTGTGTCTGATGACAAGCAAAAAAACAATAGGTGTATGATTGCTGTGGCTCAGTCTAGGTTTAATAACTCATAACCAGCCTTCTTTTTATTTATTTATTCTTCAAAAACCATCTCTGGAGAGCCTGTGGGCCCAGTGCACTCGACTGACTCTGTGCTGCTGGTTCCATCAGGCTGTAATGGCCATGCCCAGTGCAGGGCTGGCCACGCAGCACTGCTCTGGGGAAGCTTTCAAGTCCAGTATTGATCCTTTTGAAGTTTATGGCTGCTTGTAGCCGCAGCTTCTAGTGCTTGTTGAAACTGCCATGAGAGAGACTGTTTCATTTCTTAATATCGGGCTAAACCTCCTCCACATCAAAAAGATTTATTTCTGTACTTAATTTTTCCAATACATAATTTCTCGCTCAGAAATCGAGCTGACATTTCTATGTGACACTAATGCAGCTCTGTAAAGCTGCCTTAGGTATTTCTGTCTTCCCATGTGCCACATGAGGTGGTGTGTGCCAGCAGCCCAACACAGGGCTCCTAGGAACCCTACAGACCAGCTCCAACCCACGTCCCCTTTGGCTGTTTCCCTCTTGGTGTACCAGCCTAGGAGATAATGCTTCCCTCTGTAGCCATCCCTGCTCTCCTTCAGCTATTATATGGAAGCACAGCGGTCTTGTGTTTCTCTCCTGCCTGCACCACACCTTTTCCAAGCTTCAAGAGGGCCTATTGCTTCCCAAACAGTAATTCCAAAACCAAAACTATCTTTCCCAATCTCCCAGTTTTCCAGGTCAGGTTTGCAGAGCCGCTTCTCCTAGGTCCCTAGACGGAGCAGCAGACACTGCCCATCCCATCTCCTTCTCTTCCCCTCCTCTGCTGAACTGCATATGCCCAGTCATCTCACCACATGCTCCTCACACCTGTAAAACCCTCTCTGCAAAGCAATGGAGCATCAGTTCAGGTCAGCTGGACACAGGCTGCACCTTGCCCATGGTGTTTTAGAACCGAAGCATTTTCACCCTGTGGATGCTCTATAAGCTCGGTTTTATGCCATTTTGTGACCACATTTCTATTCCGGTTTGGTTATCAATGACTGAATTAGGCTTTTCTGGATTTGCCCACAAGGGAGCCAGGGTGACGTTGTGCTGTCTGAAGGAGGGTGATGATGCCGGCGTTGGCCTCAGCCAGCCCCTCAGCACGGTCCTCCCTGCCCGAGTGTGGCCATCTCTGAGAAGTTTAGTTCTGAAAGAGCCACTCTCCTTGACCTGTTTATTTTTGCCCACATTCATGGCCCACGTTGTGTCCTGAGGAAGAGATCATGCTGCTTGAAGGCCCTTTATTTTTAGCCAGCCCAATTTTCTTGTTGCAGCTTAGTGGGAGCTGGTCTTTTCAGTTCGGCTCCATCACAGCTCACACTCTCTCGTGTTTGCTGGCTCTTTCCCAGGCCCCTGATGTTCTTTGTACATTGATTGCTCACTCAGTGGGTTTCCTACCCCCCTTCTACCAGGCTTCATTCCTTCTCCTTTATATTTTCCTCAGCCTCTTCCACTGCTCCAGGTCCATGGCTTAACCTCTTATTTCCCTCTGCCCTTGGCTTGCAGTGATGGCCAGACTTTCACAACCACAGGGGCAAGTTGCCAGGCTTGTCCTGGAACCCAGCACCCCTCTGCAAACAAAACCTTCCCTCCCGTCTGCTCCGATAACCTTGGCAGTGCTTTCCCTCCTCCCAAATGTCAGGCAATTGGAAATGATGCTCTAGCCACATAAAAATCAATAGCTGCCTCCTTGGCCTGGCTTGGCCCTGCTCTTTCTACCTTTACCCAGGGCAGGAGGGAGCATTGTTTTCCACTGAACTTGAAGCATTGATTTATTGATATGACCCATTCTGTCCAGGCAGCTGACCAGCAATATATTTATTTTTCTAAGCCCATCCACATGGGCCAGAGCAGTAGCTTGTGCTTGGCGTTAGGGCACAGGGGCGGTGGGCTCTTAAATCTGGACCGGGATAATATTTTCTTTTTGTGACCATGGAGCAATAGGTAAGAACTTGAACTTGCTCCTAGGTGTGAGTGAACTGCATTATGAATAATGTCAATATTCATTTTATTTTCCAAGGGACTCAGTCCCAGCAAGGGCCATGTGTGAAACCCATCAGAAGCTATGGCTCCAAGACAAAGAAATTCATTACGAGGACTGCAGATTACCTTGCAGACTGCCTTTGTTATTCCCTGGACTACTACCAGAAGGCACAGTGTGATCTTATTGCCCTCTACAACTACCTAAAAGGAGGTTGTAGCGAGGCTGGTGTTGGTCTCTTCTCTCAGATTAGTAACGATAGGACGAGGGGAAATGGCCTCAAGTTGCGTCAGGGGAGGTTTAGATTAGATATTAGAAGAAATTCTTCACTGAGAGGGTAGTTAGGCACTGGAATAGACTGACCAGGGAGGTGGTGGAGTCACCATCCCTGGAGGTGTTTAAAGAACGAATAGATGCGGCGCTTGAGGATATGGTGTAATGATTAGAAAGATGCTAGGACAAAGGTTGGACTTGATGACCCTGGAGGTCCTTTTCAACCATAATGATTCTGTGATTCTGTGATTGAAGGAGCAGGAACAGTTCTAAGGTCCTATTTCTTGGAAATCTTTGGGGCTATATTCATTTAATTTAAAATACAGCTACTGTTGGACAGCAAATAGCATCACTTTTTCAGCTGTAGGAAGCATAACACAGTTGGTAAAGGGGACTAAATCCTTGCTGAAAATCAAGCCAGCTCCTGTTTGCATCCTTGAAAAATCTTTCTCTTGGGAACTCTGTTAATTCTCCAGGCACTGAACCTGGGGGAAGGTTTGTTCCAAGCGGTTTCTCTGCACCATCCCTGCTTCCCATCCACTACATAGGGCTTGATTTTGTGCTGGCAAGGCAGTAATAGGGATCACTCTCAAATGCATTTGTGGTTACCTGGAAATTGAAATGTGAGGGAGAAAAGAAATGAGGCGATTGAGAGGCGTGACTGATGCCTGACCCCTCTCCCTGCTGCTAGTGTCACCCCAGTGACCAATATAAATGATGCCAAATGCGTATATTTTCCAGTGCCTGGTCTTGATGGACAACAAATCACAGGAAACACTTAGCTATTTTCCCCTGAATGGCTTTATCTGGACCTTCACATACTCCCTACTTCGATTTTTGGCTCCTTATTAATGAAAGGCTGTTGGTGATACATGAGCCAAGAATAGATTCCAGCTCCTTTTACCATTTTGGCACCAAAATGCCAAGAGGGATGAGACATCGTGTAGTAAATGCTGTTCATTTTGAGGCAGCAACTAGAAAATATGGCTCTGACAGAGTCAGGGAGAAGAAGAGATGAGGCAGAGGATCTGTACTTTGCCTGCTCCTATTGCTGGATCAAATGGGATCTACAAAGAAAGGGGAAATAGCATATTCCCTGGGAAATAGCATATTCCCATCCAGTGAAGGGTTAAAGTGGTGTCCCAATGTCTCCAGCTCTGTGCCAGTCTCTTCCTTTGACAGTAAGGGTGTCCTCAGGCTATCGAGGTACAGGGCTCCCTTTGCAGGTCATGCTTCTCTGCCCCGTAGCTGCCACTTTCTTCTTTAGCTGCTGTCTCCTAATTCTTCAGTGAAAAAATATCTGAGCACCTCCTCTGAGCACCTTGCTCCCCACACCCCTAGTAGGGAGGTGTTCCTCCTGGGAACACATCCTGCTTTTCCTGAGCTGAGGGAAACATTAAATAAGAACATTACAAATGAGGCTCATTAGCGAAGCCCAAGGTGGAAAGCTTGCAGCAGTGTGAGCTTGAGCATTTGCTTGGGCTGTCTGCAAGTGACAGCGCTCCCCTTCCCGTAGGTCGGTACCTTCTGGGAAACGGCTCAGTGTGAACGTAGGAAGAGCCAAATCCTTAATTTCATATGGAAGTGAATTGTCAGAGCTGCTGCAGTGCTTGAGGGTGCAAGTACATCTGCTTCCTACCAAGATGTACTTGTCTGCTTTGGACTCTGGATAGGATGTGGCAATAAAAGTCTTTCTCTCCCTTTCTCTCTTTTGCTCAAGAATTTGCAACTCTTCCAGCAACCTTCCCTGCTTTTCACTTTTATTGCTTCCCAGAGTAGCAAGCTGGAGGTGCAGACAGGCCTTGGGTGTTGCATTTGCTCAGGAAATGAAGTTATTTGTACTCCACAGCAACTACAAGTTTCCTTCACATTGGTCTTGCATGAAACTTGCTGCAAGACGAGCCCAGGACCAGGCTGTTGGGGAGCTTGGTGCTGCGTGCTTGTGCTCCAGCTGTGCCAGGCATGGGCACTGCAAGAGCACAGAGCTCCCCAAGAGAGCCCAGCTCACAGGCGGTTCAGGGGCAAGAGGTGAGATAACCATCAGGGCAAGAGGTAAGCATCAGCATCATCTGCTCGTATTAATCATGAGAGAACTACAGCAGAACATTATCTTTGGAGGCTTTCGAGTGTAAAAGTGCAAGCTGTGAGGACTTTTGGCGTCTCTCACAGTCACTGTAAGCAAGGAAGTATGAATATATTTGCATCAGAGGTGCAAGAACAAAAGTCCTCCTCCAGTCTGCTCGCGCGGCCAGATGTGTCAGAGCAGCTAGCTGTCATGGCCCGGCCCAGCCAGCAGCCATGACTCCTGATTTAATCCTTTAATCCCACCACCTTCACTGCAGTGATAACAGCAACAAGACTTCTTATCCAAGAGCCCATTTACCGACGCAGGCCGCGGTAGTACCATAATGCTGTGAGTACAGGCACAACGGAGCTATTCCCGCGTCGGTTCAAAAGCTGACACCCGGGGAGACATACAACATACGCACCCCGGCTCTATCGCTTATCCATCATTATCTTGGGAACCGCTGTTCCAAGTGACATGTGTGTTTAGGAGGACCCTGCCTGCCTTCTCCGGCAGTGGGTCATAGTGGGGGAACACCGCGCTCTGCCCCCAGCCCTCTCTCACACGATGTGAACAAGCCTTGTGCAATTTCAAAAGGAGCCCACAGAAGATGCATCCTGCTGCTGCTGGGTTAACTTTGGTTGTTTCTGTTGTCTAGCTGGATTTGGAATTTTTTTTCCTTTTTGTTTGCAGTGCTGAACACCAAGATCCACCTTGGAAAATATACAGACATGGCACTTATCTCTGATTCCTGCTGCTTTTATAAAAGCAGCCAACAGCACTATCTGCCTCGCTCCCACTCCCCAGAAGACCACGTCTTGCACTTATCTTTTCCTTCATGCTCTTATTCCTCTAATCTTTCATTCCTGTGGCTCTTTTTCTCCCCCATATTAATTGAAGTTTTTCTGTTCTGCACCAAGGACTCTGATTCCTGGTGACATTTTATCAGTTATTGTGAGAACTGCTAAATTCCACAATTTAGCAAACGTAAAATAAAATTTAAAAAAATATTCCATCCATAAGTGACATGAGGATGAGGGAAGTTTTTTGCCCTCTCCTTTAATGCTTGCCCAGGGCCTGACTACAGCTCTCGGCCCCATTTCCGTGCCTCCCCCTGAGGCGCAAGCTGAGTTTGGACCAGTTCAGTCTGTGCGTTCAGCCAACACCAGTACTGGCAGCTCTGATCCAGCAAGCACAATAAAAATCAAAAAAAGGCAAGCTACTGCATCACACTGCTCTGCTTTGAGGTGTTTGGTGATGTCACTCAGCCTGCATAAATGTAACATGGTATTTGCAAACTCAGAATCTTGATTCCGCTGTAGGTAAAACTACCCCGGAATAGGAAAAATGGCAATATCGGGAGGAGCAGAGTGGTGACTGGAGCTGTTTGGGAGGAGGTTGTGGTCCAGCAGCTGAAAGCATTTTTGATGATCCATTAACATGGTGTTCATGAGCTCCAACAGGCTCCTGGCCTGAGGAGATTGTGCTCCTGCTGAGGATGGCAGATGCTCTCATTCGGCTGCACCCCCGGGAAGACAAGCACGGGGTTTGGCTGGAACAGCAGGAATTCACCTGCAGCAAATAAAACAGGAGCCAATGAGCTGCTCCTGGCCAGCCCACCCCGCGCTGCTCCCACCCCAGCACCCGGTGTTGAGCACATCCGCGAGCCCTGGGCCAGCATGGGGCAGCCGTCGGGTGGGATTCGCTTCAACCTCTCCATCTGTCAGGGTCTGCTGTGATTGTTTTAATGGCTTGTTTCAACTCAGCCTAGATAAGCAATTGAGGGCAGAGGGCAAAGCTTTGCCACATCCATTCCCCCCAGAAAGCCGTAGACAGCTCTGTGCTGATGGCTCTGTCCCCTCTCCCAGCAGCCGTCCCCGTGCCGCCTCGGCCCCCCATGCTCCTGGGGATGAGCGCCTGTGGCAGGAAGGCGCTGACCCTGCTCAGCAGCGTGTTCGCCGTCTGCGGCCTCGGCCTCCTGGGCATCTCCGTCAGCACCGACTACTGGCTCTACCTGGAGGAGGGCATCGTCCAGCCCCAAAACCAGACGGCAGAAATCAAGTTGTCGCTGCACTCGGGGCTCTGGAGGGTCTGCTTTCTGGCAGGTATGGCCTCCCTTCCCAAAATGACCCCTGCTAAGGTGATGTTTGCTGCATGTCAGCATCATAACATGGGAAAGGGCTGGGGAAAACAGGATTCTTAGAGGCTGTGCCCATCTTTGCTTCCAAACTTAGGCACAACTTGAGTAATGCCATCGCCTCATGCCCAGCTTTCATAGTCAGGTGGATAAACGTGCCTTTGCACACAGGCTTCAGGTGAGTTTGCTGCTGTCGTGCCAGACCCCATTGCCCCCCGTCCCGCTCCATCCCAGCATCACGGCCACAGTGCCTTGGGCAGCAGCTCACCACTTTCCTTTTTGTCCCTGCAATGTTTGGATTCAGGTCAGCTGGACCATTCCCTCCATCAGCGCCAAGTTTTGATGAAGCAACTTGGCTGCAGGGATGGAGTTGAACAAAACCCAAGAGAACGGGAATTTCAAAGTGACTGATCTGAAATGTCACAAAGTTTCGGCCACTGCTTTGAAAAGCCTGTGGGAGTGAGGAGCTCAGATACAGCCCCTGGAGTGACCTTAAACCTTCTGGCTTCAGGGTGCACATTTTTGAATGCAAGTGAATCCTTTTGCACAAGGGAGATGATGGTTAAGAGACGTCTGTCTTCAGCCCCAAACACTGACACCCAAGATGGAAGCAGCACTAAAAAGCAAGATTGTTTTTATGCATGCGCTGAAATTAAATTTAAAGCCACTCTCTCCTCCACCAAAAACACAAACACACTGCAGGTGTGACTCGCTCTGTGTCTGCTGCAGGGGAAGAGCGTGGCCGGTGCTTCACTATCGAATACGTCATGCCCATGAACATCCAGCTGACGTCTGAATCCACAGTCAACGTCCTGAGTAAGTGGTTTGGTGGGGTCTTACTTTTTCAAAGTCACTAGGCATCCCCCGGGGAAATCCTCTTTGTGTCCTTGCTGAAGAAGCTCCTGGTTACTTGACAGCACCAGCATGCAAGGATGAAGCTACATGTTTTACTATGTGGATTACCCAAAACACTCGTAAGCTTTTGGGGACCTCCCTTTCTAATGGCAGGAGGCTCTAAATTGTGTCTTTTCCAGTCACTGGCTATTCAGTGCTGATGTTTATGGAGGTGTTTGGCTTTATAGTCTCCTCTCCATAACGTGCAGCTGTATTTATTCTGTAGCAATCCCTTTTACACGTTATGGGATGAATTAAGGATGGAGTGTCACAGCTCTCATGGTGAATTCTGCAGTTGTTTCTGATTTAATAAATAGAAGTCTTCAGCAAATAATTTTGCAGCAAAGCTAAAGGAAAATGCAGGTTCTGATGTTTTTTCCTGTGCAACACTTCACATAGAAACCCTCAGAAATGCAAGCATTAGCAGACATTCCTGCAGCCAGACAGAGTCACCTCTTCACTCAGCTCATTAGCCAAGAGGGGAACCCCTGCCAGGGGCTGGGGAGCAGCTCAGGGGTACCCACACTAACCAGGAGTGAGGAAGGACACAACATGGTCCCTGATCGGCTTGGCTGGAGCCACCCCACCCAGCTGAGCCCATTTCTCATGCTGTTGGGGGAGGACTGACCTATTCTCACTTTCTTCTGCTCCTCTCCCGCCAGAGATGATTCGCTCTGCCACCCCCTTCCCTCTGGTCAGCCTCTTCTTCATGTTCATCGGCTTCATCCTGAGCAACATCGGCCACATTCGGCCTCACAGGACCATCCTTGCCTTCGTCTCGGGGATATTCTTCATCCTGTCAGGTGAGTTTTGCTAGCTAGGTTTTCTCCTGAAAATCCTTGAGCATGGAGCACATTTGCTTTTGTAGCTGCTGATGCTCTCCTAACCCACTGTGGTGGCTTCTCATTGGAGTCATCACCTGTGGGGGCTTCCGGCTCAGCTTTGCAGCCTGCTTGGACTTTGCAGGATGGAAAATCACCCAGAGCAAGACTCATTTGTGGCAGTGGTGAGATGTGGGTGAAGCACCCGCCACTCGTGCAGGAGCAGCTGGTGGGGGAGAGGACACGCCTCATGGCACGTTAGGCACAGGAAAGATCTGAAACTTCAAACTGCTCAGCCAGGATGTTTCTACATGAGACAAGTGAATGTTTTATTCATGGTGTTGTGCTAGTGTTAAACAAATAGCTGTGACAGCTGAGCTTTGAAGCCAGCTCCCGCATGGTGCACATGGACTTGCTTGAGCAGGTAACGGTTTGACTGAAATGAGCGGAGTACCCTGGGTGAGCTCTGCAGGGAAGCAGCCTCTTTCCCCAGTTATTTCAAGTACACTTCCACAGTTTTACACATTCACCCCCAAGTCAGGTTTTAAAAGAAGGTGATTCTTCAGCAGCTTCATCCCTGAAGTGTTTCCCACTGTCCCTCTCCTTGGTTTCTCCCCAGGTCTGTCGCTGGTGGTGGGGCTGGTCCTCTATATATCCAGCATTAATGACGAGATGTTGAACAGGACCAAGGACTCAGAAACCTTCTTCAATTACAAATATGGATGGTCCTTTGCCTTCTCTGCCATCTCATTCCTTCTCACAGAGGTACCCAGCAGCTCTAACATCCCTGTAATGAGTGTATCCCATTCTCGGGTGGGGGGCACTGAGGCTGTGAGCAAAAAGAGGACTCAGGGCTTAAGGATAAGCTACAGGGGCAGATGGGAAATATATAATATGGTGAGAGACATATACAGTGGGGACAGACCCAGAGCCTGAAGCACTGATGGCAATTTGATTGTAATTTGATCACAATTTGATGCCAAACATGGATGCAGAGGAGAAGGAGACGTGGCGCCATGTGATTTACTGCATGAACCTGGGGCGCAGGGCAGTGACGTGACCATCCTTGGGGGCCCTTGCGCATTGTCAGCAGAGCAAAAAAAGGCGATTTATGTTTTTGTTGTGTTTTGATGGTGGTGGAGAAGGCAGCCATCAGCGGGGTGAGCATCAGGCCTTGTCTCTCTCCCCTGCAGAGCGCTGGGGTGATGTCCGTTTACCTGTTCATGAAGCGCTACACGGCCGAGGACATCTACAGACCTCACCCCGGCTTCTACCGGCCCCGTCTGAGCAACTGCTCTGACTACTCGGGGCAGTTCTTGCACCCAGATGCATGGGCGCGGGGACGCAGCCCTTCGGATATCTCCAGCGAGGCGTCCCTGCAGATGAACAGTAACTACCCGGCTCTGCTCAAGTGCCCCGACTACGACCAGATGTCCTCGTCCCCGTGCTGAGCCCCACCGCTCCTGTGCCCGCTCCCACCCAAGCACCAATGGTCGCCACGTCCTGACTCCGTTTGTCATTTATTTTTTTAGGCCACTCTTTCAGGGCGGTTCTCTATTTATAGGAGCGTAAATATAACCAGCGAGATTGGTTATATAACCAATAATGTAACCTAGAGAATTGGGATATTTTCCTTCCTTTGTTTTTTGGTTTGTTTTTTTTTTAAATTCTTCCCTGCACAACTAAAAATCCCTCCAAAATCCTCCTCTGTCAGCTCATCCCGCTGAGCAAACAGCAGTTCTGCCTAGGGGATAAATCCAGGGCTGGACTCAAGAGCAGGAAAATGAAAATAGAGTAGATCTAAGAAAAAAAAAAAAAAAAAGTGTATTTTTTGGTTAAGGTAGACTGCAAAAGTTTGTGCATTTAACGGTATCATTTAATTATAGATGTAGTGGTGTAAGCACCAGCAGGCATAAGAGATTTGTGTCAATTTTGAAGAAATAGCCATCATTCGGAAATTTTACATTTTGCCATGATTCAGTATTTACTGATTGCTATTTCTTATCTCTCAGTATCACTTTCAACCAGGCTGTAATGGGAAATAGCCATCTTTCTCGACTATACCTCAGCAGGCTTGGGCACAAGGAGGTTGTTGTTTCTCTATGGCCACTTGCAAACTGTTGTTTAAAAAACCCCATTACTCTAGAGGCACTGCAGCTCCAGGGTGTCCAGGTCCAGGCACCCACATTTCCTCCGCCAACCCATAGACTGGGGGTCTGAAGAGTGACTGGGAGAATTTCAGTGCAGCATCGAGTGGAAAACTACTGAAAACCTTCCCATAGGAAACATTAGGCGCAGGATTTAGGGGAAATTATGGCCAGAAGTGCAAGTTACTTTAGCGAAAGGCAAGATCCCAACCCAGTGTAAAGTGATGTAGCTGAAATGAATGGCGCTAGCCCATTGTAGCAAAGTAGGCTTATATTGCATTTTGGCAAGAAAATGGTATTGTAGCTGCTTTTTGCGTGTGTGTGTGAACCTTATTTTGAGGTTTTCTGTTGTAAAAGTTCATATGATGCTTTGGCAATTTGGTCTCAGAGATCTGCCAGCAGGAGAGCATCACTCTGCTTGAAAATGAAGGGCAGGGAAGGAAAAGGCTGTGCTCCCTCCCGCGCTCCTGTGCAAGCCGTGAGCTTGTCCCCACGCAGGAGAAAGAGCTTTGTCCAAACTTGATTTCTGTTCTTGTTATTTTAAACTTTTCTGGAAATTTCCTTTCTGTAAAACAGAACCCTCCAGGGATCCTTGGTATGTTTGAGCTTGTTTTGTCGTACTGTAATTGAAACAAATAGAATATACACACTTCTAACCTCGTTGTAGCACACCGTGTGATGAATACTGCACCTGTTTGTTTATTTATTTTTTATTTATTATGTATTTTTTTATAAACTAATCTAAAGGAGATTCCAGGTCCTGGTGCAGCACCACCACTTACATCAACTCTGGCTCCCATCCCATGGGACTTCACTGCAGGTGTATATATCCAGCCAGCTCTTTAACAGGATTATTTCCTCTCCAGTCTCTTCAGATGAACAAGTAACACAAATCCAGTGTCACGGACTCCCAATTTGCTAAGTTTTAAAACCAGGGCATCTTTTTGTAGACACAGTTGTATTTACCCTTAGGTTTTGTATTACCCTCAAGCATCTGTTTTCTCATTTTAAAACCCAGTTTGTAAGTGCTACGTGACAGGTTTGCTGCTGGGAAGGTTCGAGCATTAAAGCACAACCCAGTCCCACCATCCAGTGACAAAGCTTGCTGGTCCTCCCCTGTTCACCCCATCAGTTTTCTGCTGAGATCTTTATGTCTGGTGTGAATTAGACTCCAAGAAAAGGCTGGAGTTCACAGGTGATAATCTTGCATTTGCAGAGTCCAGTCTAGTTTGCTGGGCTTGATGTTAGTGGTTTCTGGGAGCTCAGAGACAGTCGCATTTGCATCTTGCCCTCGATGGATCTTTTACATTCTCAGTCCTTCTTGGAAGGGAGACCTTTGGGATCACCAAATGCTGATGCTCAGAAGCACAAGGGCTGTCCCACATGGCTACATTCCACCATGCCAGGGAGTTGTTTGGTGCAGTTAATCTTGTGCAGCATCGTCAAACGTCCCTGTCCCCGAGTGGAATTTTCCTTTGTACTGATTAAATGCAGAATTATTCACTTTATAAATTAAAATGCCTGCCTATATAAGCAGAAGACCTGAAAAAACAGTCATGCCTTCCTCAAGGCCCCAGAAGGTTTAGCAGAGTCTAGGGGCGAATTAGAAAAGTAATTATTTTAATTCATCGGGGAGATTGTCACCATGTGGATGCATTTGTGGGCCTGGGAGTTCTCATGTTCACCTCGTGAACACAAACCCTTCATAACTGCAGAACTGCCAAAAGAAATCTGTCAAAGTGTTTGCTCTTGCTTCAGTAAATGCTGGTTTGGGGCAGGAAAATGTGGTGCTTGGTAAAGCACGAGCAACAGTGCTTGTGCTGCTGGGTGGGGTTGCTCTCTAACAGCGTCCAGTATGGCAGCAACTCTCAGCATGAATGGCTATGGGCCTCTAAATGCCAGCATCACACTTTCATTGGCCATGGAGAAACTTCTCCAGAGCCTCTGAGGCACAGAATGTGGCATAGGCAAGGGGTGGGATGAGCTATGGAGCTCAGCCACTCTGCAAGGTCCTACTCCCCTGAGCATCACATCGTAGCTGATGTTCTCCACAGCAATAAATGGTCAGTAAATAAATGTAGTGCATCCTTAAGACACCTACTGTTCATTTAAACACACCTCCTAGTCCTCTGGAATGGTTTCACGCCACCTTAATCTCTGTTATACCTCAAGTTGTGCCACAGGAAGTTTAGATTAGGTATTAGGAAAAATTATCGTCACAGAAAGGGTTGTAAAGCCCTGATGTGGTGATTCCCAGTGCAGTGGTGGAATCACTGTCACTGGAGGGGTTTCAAAGCCATGGAGGTGCGATGCTGAGGGACATGGTTTAGTGGTGACCTGGCAGTGCTGGGGGAATGGTTGAACTTGTTGATTTTGAAGGTCTCTTCCAACCAGAACAATTCTATCATCCTTTGTTCCCTGAATAACAACCTTCAGTTGCCTCCTTTGGTCTCTCCCACCCCTCTCTCAGTGCTGTCCATGTGCTGTGTCCTCTCTGTATCTGTCACTTGGACTGCAATAAAGGAAAAGTGAAGTCTGAGGATAAATTAAATTGTAAACTAAACTAAAACTAAAATAATTATATTAGAGGTTTAACCCCTATGAGAGTCCTTAAGCTCCCCATCTGCATTGCCGATGGGACGAGCCAAGCCTCTCACAGGCCTGTGGGAAGGTAATTGCTGATCGGATGCTTTGTAGAAAATTGTTTGCCCTTAGAAGCAAAAAAAAAATCTCTGGTTTTGCATGAATGACTAATTGGTGTCAGACCCTTTGTGCGTGCGGCTGCGTCTGTTTGAACCACAGCATTAGAGTAAATTACTGGGATTACAGGTTAAAAAAAGCCCCGCCGCTGCCTGATCCACGCACAGTTCGCTGCTCCCTGGTGCTGCTCAGGACGGCAGCAGGCTGAAGCTTTTTCTATCCCTGCCATCAGCTTCCCACGCGGCACACAAATCCATCCTGCAGCCTGGAACCATACGGAGTTCATGGCACCAGCGGGGATGGATGGTAACCAAAGAAACTGCACGTGGGAGGCAAGCAAGCCCCCAGTCCACAGAGCCTAGGAGAGACCGCTCAGGAAGATGGTCACTCTGAGACCTTCTCAGGGAACTCCTGGGAGCCACCTTTCCTCTGTGTGTTTGAGGTTTTTGAAATCAAATCCCCTTTCCATAAGCCCAGGGAGGCATTCTGTGGCCTGTATCTGCTGGAACATGAAAGCTCCTCTCTGTCAGCATCTCCCCTCCTACCCCCAGGACACACTCTCCCTATTGCACCCTTACACCGTGTCATTCCCATGGCCCCAGGTGTGATGAGGTGCCTGGTGGGAACAGGCTCTATTTGCTCATTAGTTAGGAGTGTCCTGAAAGCCCTCATTGAATCATGAGGTATGAATGCAAGAGGTTCGTTAGAGACCAATCACGAGCAGTAATTAAGTAGCCAGGAATAATAAGGCTGTGCTGGGTCATGTTCTTCCTCAGTTGCTGCTGGAGCAGCTTGTGGCTCCAGAGGTCTCTCTAGCACAGTGGAAGAAAAAAACCCATCTCTTTATGTACAAATCTGCATATGGGTATAGCTGAAATGCCCTCTGGTGCTGCTCCCTTGGCACCTATGTTGCTAGTGGACAAAAGGAGACACTGGGAAGGTCAAGGTGAGGCAAGAGCTCCCACAAGACAGGACCACCCTCCTGGCAGGGCTGCAGATCAAGAGCCCTGCTGAGCTGTTCTGGCTGCTGGTGAAGCTGCTGCTGTGGTGAGGTGAGGTTTGGGCAGGTGCTTTGGGGCAGCCTGGTCCTGCTCTTGCCCAGGAGGAAGGCATGGAGCTGTTGTCCAGGTGGGCAGGGGTAGAGCAAATCCCTACAGCTGGGGAAACCTCAGATGAGCTTGGCTGTTGCATCCTCTGGACACAGGACTGAAGACTTTTGCTCTTTCATCAGCTTTGAGCCAACAGGACCCAAAGGTATGTTATTAGGGTGGACTTCAGCCACCTATCACTGTGATGGGGTGAAGAGCTGACTCAGGCACGGTGCATGCAGTTTGGGGGGTTTCTAGTACACAGTACTCTGCTCAGAAGTCCTTGTGTTGCATTATTAATGCTGTTTTGTCAGGGTTGTGTATTCATTTTCCCAGATGTGAAATAGCCTCATGGGATAATCAAGGTGTGCTAAGAAATTAAATAGTCCTGTTCCTCCCTGCTGATAGCTTGTTAGCTGTGCAGAACCGGCGTGCCGTGGTGGGGATGTGGTGTGCACAGGCAAAATATTCACATAAGTAAATACTCCTTCACGAATGAGAAGTAGCTGAGAGATATTTTCTTATTGTTCCTTCCTTATGAGATTTATTTATTTACTTCCAATTTTTTCCTCACCACAAAAACCTAAGTAGAAAAAAACCAGCATTTTTCCCTCCTCACTTTTCTCACCCAGATTCAGAATGTGCCGGTGGGGTGTCCTTCACCCTGCTGCAGCATCCCTTGCTGCACGGGCTGGGATGCTCCACCAGCTCTCCCTCCCGGAGAACCACATCAGCTCTTGGACTTTTCTTGCTGCAAATCCTCTGTGCCACAGCTGTCCTGTACACTGGGGTGGGGAGCAGGATGTCCCCAGCACCCAGCTGCTCAGCGGGTGCCACCCCACATGCCCCACTATGGCTGGGGTGTGCAGCTGACCTCTCCCCCCCACACCCCACAGGGTTTCTGTCTATCGCTATTGTGTAGATATCAAATTGCAGCCTGTTCCCATGGATACAGCAGATTATAGAAAGGGAAGAGCTGTCTCTTTGCTTTATCTTCATGTAAGGTTTTATATACCTTAGGTTTTGGATTATGGTGACCTCAGCAGACAGTGGTTGTAATGGGTAGGCGATGGCTGCAGCAATTACCCTCTGCATCCTTAACTGGAAACAAGCCCCTCAGATAAAACCCTTGAAAGGAAAGGAGAGGTGGCTCTGGACGGTGTGGGACTGCTCATCGCCCAGCCCTCCCATGGCTGCAAAATGTGCGATTAACACCGTACATGCCCAGGTCACACTGATTTTGCTGACAGGTGCTGTGGTGCCGAGTATTGCACACCCATGTCCCTACGGGTGATGTGTGGAAGGGCCTTTACCCAGTCAGTCACACTGGGCTGTGTCACAAATGATTCCAGTGAAAACAGAGATGGATAAAGAGGAGGTGACGCTGTCAGCATTGCTGTCCTGTAGCCTGGTGCCCCTCTCTGCAGCAGCTGAGGTCCATGTGTAGCATCACGGTGCCAACATCCTTCTTGTTTTCACACCACTTAATTTTTGAGTCTATGACCAATTCAGTCTTCTAGCAAATTCTGTAGGGGAAAGATTCTTTCTTTTATTATTACAATTTGCAAGAGAGGCAAGCAATATTTCAACCAAAAGGTTAGCCCCGCTCTACTCTGCTGCCAGACTCCTATCCCAAGAGCTGTATTTGAGGAATACATTGGCTCTAACTACATGTTTTCAAGCCCTGAGCAGTTCGCACTGCTGTGTTCTGCAGGCTTTGTCCAGCACTTTTAATCACACCATCTCTGAAATCCCCAGGCCTCACCTCACTCTCCATTTCCAGTGAAAGGAGAAGTATTCACACACAAATTGTGATTAATATGCCTTGAAAATATGCAGCACCAGCATTCAAGGTTATTCCCCAAGAAGCCATCATTTTTGTCATCAGCTCCAGATAAATCTTCCAGCTGTGATGAGGTACAGCTGCTTTTAATCTTTAATGTTAGGGCAGTGTGAATTCTTTTTTCTGAGAAGCAAGCCACGTGCAACTGGGGTGCAGAGAAGGTGTCTGATGACTTGGACCCACTCAGGTTTGTGACTGCTTAAGCTGAGGTTGATGAAGCTCAAGGGCTGGGTGAACCAGCGTGTTTGGCCTCTGTTCAAATCGCTCCTTTGGGAACAAAGTCCTTATTACTCCAACTAGTCCCAGCTACCATCAAGCACCTGTAAATCTGCATGTAGAAAAATCCCCAGAGATTCAGCTCTCTGTTGCTAATCAACAAAGAGTGTAGGCACATGTTGAAATCCCTTGGACTCCAGCAGGATCCATATCAGAGCCAAAATGAAGCCCAAGTGAAGCAGTTCTGAGCAAGAGATGTCTTTGTGGGCATGTTTAAAAGCATCTGGAAGTGGGCTTCCGTGATAGAGGAGCTGGAAGGCACAAAAGAGGAGGTAGTAAAGAGACATGACCATAAATTTCTCATTTTTCCATAGTAAAAACATCCCTAATGAGGTGCATGGTCACGAAAATGTCACCATGAGGTTCTTGCATCTTCCTGGCATCTTGATGTGCATCAGCTTCCTGCTGCTACTTCAGGGGGAAAACCTGCCAAGAAAGCTGAAAGGTGTTATTTAATTAATAACAGCTAATTTGAGTAAGTACCGAAATGTCACTCAGCTTCTCTGGAGGTGAGCTTGGTGACTTCACCTCCATGGAGAAATGGGAGGTTTCTGAAACCAGGGGACACTATTGGTGTCACACACATGAGCGAGGAGCAGCAGCGTCTTAAGTCTCAGCATGCTGTCATGTCAGCGCAGGTCAGAACCTGCTCATTTCTTCACATTCAGTAAGTAAATCATTGGTATTCAGATTTAGCGTAACTCAGTGCTGTGTGGACCTTAATGCTGGTTTAATCCAGCTCCAGCTCAGCTCATCAAAGGCTGAGGGGATGAGTGAGGCAGCCCCTGGCACTTGCTAAGGCTGCATAGTGCCCAGTCGACACCTTACATTGAAATAATATGGCTTTTAAATCTGCTTTGCTTCAATAACAGACAAGTTCAAATACCTGAGTGAAAGCTTTTATTTACACTTGAAAAGCAAATTGTGTTTTGTTTTAGCAGGAATTACGAAGTCTCTTTCTTGAGAGAGCATCCCCAGTTCCTGCTGGGCTTAACGAACTTCAGAATGACCCGTGTTTGTCCAGGACAATAGGATTATATATTATTTAGTATTATTATTCATAATTTAGATAAACAGAGAAAGTCTCTGTAGCAGTGCAGAACAAGTACACATAAAATGCTTGTCAAATTATTTATTTCCATATAAATTATGTACTGTCAAAACTGCTCTACTGATCTGAAGGTTAAAGGCTTCATCACAGAAATGTAGCAACTCCCCATCATTTCAATCAGAATGTGATTATTTACAGAAAAAAAACCAACCCATCCTGGCAGTTGTGGATTTCCTATTGATCTGCTCCAGCAGCTCTGTCTGACTTAGAACAGCTGAAATAAATGAAATAAAAATACAAACGTACGGTTGTTTCATCTTCCCATAAAAAGTAGGTCATATCCCCAACTGAGCGGTATTTTATTCATGTAAATACATTTTTACAATTAAAAATGCAACAAAACCTACATTCACATCAACAGAGCTGAGCCTGGTGAAACTGGGTTAGGGATGATGCTCAGGTGTCCTCAGGGCACGGCCACGCTGCTGGACAGGCAGGTCCCCTGTCCTCTGCCATGGACCCCGGGCCCCAACCACCACTTTGGGAGCAGGAAAGCTGAGCGAAGCAGGAGAGGAGTGCAAGCGCTTAAAGCTCTCCAGATTGAGCTCCATATAGGAATAATTATGGCTGCTATTTTAAGAAGTTGTTTAATGATGTTAAACCGATGACAGGCTGAGATTATAACACTGCCACCTCCACGCTCCTGGGGGTTTTTTCTTTTCTCCCCCACCCTCCCCGCCCCCATCAGCTCTGTTATATTTGCATTTTTCCAAGCCTGTGTTACCAATTATTGTTCTCCAAAGGCTCTTGAGCAAGCTGGGAATTGCTTTGCAGGAGGGGAAAAGATGTGGCATTGAAGTACCACTGCCGTTAGCCCCTCTCATGGTGTGTGAGTGTGTTCAGAAGCAACACCCACGTAGTCATTTGGCCCAGTAAAATAACTGGGGGCAAATCAGAGCTGCTTCTGATGGGGCTTCCCTACAGGTACCACCCTGTGCAGGGGGCTGCAGCCCGTGGGAAAACACACCTCTGAGGTAGAACATGGCTTGGCTGTCTCAGGTTCCCTACTTACAAAACAGAAACTGTATTATTGATTGGCATGTTGGTACTTTGGGAAGTTTGGATGAAACTTGTTGCCTTTAGTATGCCTACAGATAATGAATGATGCTTTTTCTGGAGGTTTAATGTTTTGTTTGCACTGAATGGTGATTAGCACTCAGCTTCTCTTGGCAGGGTGCTCCCTCCCCGGTGTGGGGATGGGTCTTACTTCTGCTAACAGAAATTGGAGCTGCTTATAGAAACTGCTGTAAGGGGGATGTCAGGGTGGTCTTGGGTACCTGCACCACCAGAAAAATGAGGAGCCTGAAACAGAGACAGAAGGTAAATACGAGCTAGAAAGAAGGGAGCTTTCTACCACATTTTCCTATTTGTCTGGTGCTTCATTTGTATTAAGAGGAAAAAAAAAAGGGGGGGGTTAGGTCCAGCTGGACATTGTTTGAGAAGGAAGATGGGAAGGTGATGCCCTGAAGCTCCAGAATTGGGGTGTGCAAGGAGGGTTTCACAGTGCCAAACTCAGCCCGAGCTGCACCGAGGCTGAGCTCTGGCCATCACCTCCTCTGCAAACATCTGTGGGTCGCTAAGGAGTGGGGGAAGAAACTCTATTTCCTCTCTTTGACCAAGTCTGTCCTTGTTCCACATGATGCCATTGAGCTTTTTTGTACTGGGGTTTGGTTGGTTATTTCTCTTTGTTGTTGCTGTGGCTAGAATTGTCCTTTCCATGCACAACACCCTTTTCCAGCTGGCAAGGGATGGCTGTCTTTCCTGCTCCATGCTGGAGCTGCACAGGAACCAAGAGGTTGGGAAGATTAAAACAGAAAATAGATCTGTCAACCTGTCCTATTTGCTTCAGGGTCTTTCATTTTTGTTTGGTTGGATCTTTTAAGATGTCAGGAAAGATGCTTGAAAATAAATTAGGTTTCATTTAGCTCAGAGTAACAATTAAAAATTGGAATGGTCAGGGCTTGTGTAGGCAAATCAATTAAAAGGTTGGCACATAAATAATGTGTACCTTTGTCTTTCCCTGTCCTAGTCAGTCTGGGAGACCTTCAGATGGGGATGTTCAAAGGTGAGGCCAACAGCACGTGTTCCCACTGGCCAGCCTTATAACTGTCCTTTATGACCTTCTGGCTGATCTCTAACCTGTGAGATTGTGGGCTTCTCCCTGAGGAGGTTTTATCCATCTGTTTCATTTAAAGCAATTTTATTCTGCATCTCCAAATTAATGCCCAGGAGTTTGAAGAAGCAGGCACATCTCTCTGTCTGCTGGTAGTGCTTGTGCATGTTGAAGGCATCTGCACATCCAGTCCCAGGAGCGATGACTTTCTCTCTGTTAGCTAACCCATGGGAAGGGTGGAAGCGTAAGAAACCCTTAGGAAGTATGGTCCCTATTTCATACTCCCTCAGTGATGGAGTTAACAATTTTCATGATTTACAATGAAATTGAGATCAAGCACCAGCTATTTAAAACAACAGAAAGAAGCTGGGGAGACCATGAGTCACAGCAGAGAAGACATTAGACACAAGAGGACCCTTCACTACAGCAGGTGAAGACACTGCCAGGCCACAGGAGGCTGGAACGGAACAAAATCTGACCAAAATTTACCACTGTTAAAGAGAAGTTGCTTGTCTTGGCTCCAGCCAAGTGCTGGCATTCAGGCTCTCAGGCCGCTCACCATGTCCTGAGCACACAGCCAGGCTGGGGAAGACGGTGGCTTCTGCGGCACCCCAGCTGCAGTGCTCATCACATCAAATATTCATGATCCAAATGGATGCAGAGAGCTCCCGCAGCCCGCCTCGCCGGCAGGTTGCACTCCTGACAGCCAACATCAGATCTGTGCCGGCTTCGAGTCTTCGTTGGCAGGGACTTGAGGGACCTTCACTAACAAGGCCAAGGGAAGCCCCGCAGATTGAAATATTTAAGAGTAGCCAGGACAGTGCCCTAGTAACTATGCCGAGGAGAGCAGTCCTGCACTGGCGGCTCTGTATGTGCTCGCAGCTGCAGAACAGCCTCCTAAAAGCAGCTCAGCAGCTTAAAATGGTGATGGGCCACACTCACTGAACTGTTTGCAGTGTCGAGCAGGGTTGTGTGACAGCACCTAGCATCACTGAACTACCACTGGGTCTCCCTCCCCTAACACCCCAAAGGATTTCTTGCTCCAGACAAGGACCACAGTGAAGGCTGGGCTAAAACCTGTTTCTCCTCCAGTTTCAGCGCACAAGGTCTCCTGCCGGTCCCTGCCCAACGCATCTCACTGAGCCTGTGGGCTCACCAGCACCTGAGCTCCATGGATAAAACATGGTTTCAGTGTGGTCCCTGTGCTCCCCGCCCCGGTTATGCTGGTTTTCAGCGCTGAAAATTCCTGACATTTTTTTTCCCTTGCAAATTGCACCAGGGTACCTGGGTTCCAAGTGCCCACCTGAGAAGTGCTGTCACCGCTGGGACAGAAGGTAAGGTGCATCACCAGTCAGGGTCCTTCTGCCTGGCACGGCTGCGAGCAGCACCTTTGCCAGCTCCAGCGCTTGAGTCCAGCCCAGGCAAGGACTGATAATCAAATGATCGCCATAAGAGAATCCCTACCTATTCCTCCTTCAGGAAAGACACAACAGGTTGTGAAGTTCATCATTCATTCCAGAGACTGAAGAGCTGAAACCCAGAAGATTTCATATATGGTTTTACGAACGCTACCATCTTTTTCTGTTTTTTTGTTTGGTTGTTTGGTTGGCTGGGTTGTGTTTTTTGGGGGGAAGGGGGTGTTCAGATAAAAATATTGCAGTATGAGCAGGTGGAGCAGTTTCCACCCTGAACTGCTCATCACTGGGATGCTGAAACGCTGCGTTACAGAGAGACTTTTTAATCCCCACCCCACCTTAGGAGAAAACGGTTCTTTAGGGGCTGGGCTGGGGGGGCCCCGCTCCTGCAGCACCCGCAGCCCCCGCCGCTGGTTTCGCAGCACCCTCTCCTGCTCCTACGGCGGAACAGCAGCCGGGAAGGTGGGGAAGATATCCCAGAAATCGCTTTTGCCATCTCCTGCAAAGGCTCCTCAGTGACACTGAGCCCCACGGTGAATTTCTGGGAACACAGGCTATTCAAAAGGGAGCTGAGACTCCTGGAGAGGCAGAGGTGGTGCCGACCTCTAGAAACGGGGCTTCTGCAGGAAGTTTTTTTTTGTGGTGGTTTTTGTCTTTTGTTTTTTCAAATTGTAAAAACAGTGCCCAGAGTCCTCACTCGAGTATAACTCCCATAGACTATCAGCATTTTGCCAAAGCAAAAATGTTTTCTGAAAAAAACCCAAAGACTGGGGTAAGCTCAGCCATAGTATAGTATATAGTATATTAATATATACTATATATATATACACTACTATGTATAGTATATAATACTATTTAAGAGCAGAAAAGAATTAATCAGAGAAACCTGCTGCCACAGTGACCTGAGGATGCGTTTAGAGCAATTAACACAGGCAAAGGAGTGTAAGGTCACTCGGCCAGTGACAAAACATGTTGCTCTGGGACCAAGCAGTGACTGAATTGGAGGTAGCACCATCACCATCCTTGTGACGTGTCCACTTTGGTCCTGCACTGTCACAGTCATGGGGCAATCTCTTGCGGATGCTCTTGCTTTGATCTAAACCAGCCACGTGGCTGAATCAGCAGAAAACCTGGGGCTGTTGGAGGGATGTGAAAAAATTTGTTAGAGAAATTAATACTTTCACAGGCAGTGAAACAACCTGAGCTTGGTTTGTGATGGACTTGTGACTTGAAGTGGGTTCTCTGATGTCTGGTGGAGACGCATTCCTGCAGCCTGCCTTCCCCCAGGACATGCATTAGCGTCCTCCTCCTTCATCCAGCTATTTGCAGTGAGTTTGCAGCACTCCAATGTTGTTCCAGCTTACATCCTACATCAAACTGAACCAGCTCGAAGTTCAAAAGGTGTAGAAAGAGAGTGACAGGGCAACAGTTGTGCAGAGCTATGGATACACAAACAAGCACAGGAGAAACGGTCAATGGTCATGCACAGTTAGGGACACACAAAGAAGCACAGAGCCAGCATTGTCGACTGACCACACAAACCACATTGTCTTAGGAAGGAAGGGTTAAAAAAAAAGCACTGAAAGTTCTATGAATTCTTAGCAGAGAGTAAAAATGCTGTGAATGGGAATTCAGTATGAAAGGGCTTTAGGGCTGAGTGAAGGACTTCTAAAGTGCCACTTAAGTAGTACCATGATGAGGGCAATGCAGCACCTTCAGCAGACAAAGCCAAACAAGAGTGTGGGCTCGGAAAAAGAGAAGCAGAAAGCACAGAAGCAAGGGAGCCACTTAATCCAGCATGGAGAAGCAGGAGGAAATGGGGACAGCACACTGTCCTGTGCTGGTGGTGGCAGAAGAGAGGAATCAGGAACTTTCTGGAAAACAGCATCAAGAACATAGCAGTAAACATCCAGGTAAAAGCTTTCCTGCAAGCTTGAGAACCCCCTGCACAGGTGTCCTCACCAGCTCCAGCACATCTTCCCACTCCTCCTGCCCCACACACCTCGGGGGGCATCTTGGAGCTGAATAATTTATTTTGTTCTGTATTTTTCATTCATCTGCGGCTCTGAGTACCAGGTCTGGCAGGAAACCCTAGGTGACGTGCTGACTGCAGGTGTCAGGCTCCAGTTGCCAGATGCTGTCACATACGATTACTGAAGACTTCAGTGTACCCAGACCTTCTGCTCTGTGGAAATGCTGCTTTTATGACATTCGGGAAAAAGGTATCACGCGCCTGCCTTTGCTTAGACATTGAGGATACTCAGTGTTTACACTGCTGGATATAGGAAAGCAGAATGGGAGCAAATGCCAGAGAGGAGAGCGAGCTTGCCACAGGGAATATCCTGCTCTTCTCTGGGTCCACAGCTCCAGGACAGGAACTTTATAACAACGGCGCAGTCTTTGTTCCGGCAAAAGAGATGTGTCAATAAACACCTCTTTGGTGTGATTTCTGGCAGCTGAACTTTGATTTGCATGGCCTCTGCAGCTACCTCGGGGAAACAGCTACACGTAACACATGGATTTTTGCTGATAAGAATTGAATGCTTCGGTGTGGACAGAATTGACCCCTGAGTGAATACTGCCCTAATAAAAGCTGCCTTGTATCATCCAGGCTGCAAGACTGGGCAGCTAAAGGTGGGTTACTCCTGTTTAAATGTGGACAGCCCAGGACAGTGTGGTGAAAGGAAACAAGCTGACCATGTTATCTGACAAAGGCTGGAGGAGGGGAGATAGGACAGAAAATATCCATCATGTACAAGGGCAGATGAGTGCATCCTCCTGCATCCCACAGCGGCTTGCTGAGGACGACAGGAGAAAGCTCAAAAAATTCCATATAAATGAAGGATGCACCAAGACCAAGAATCCCCCTGAGTTTTCCTGTTACTATTTTGAAAACAAATGAAAATTGTTTTTATTATTAAAAGAGCCTGTCTCAGAAGCTGAAGACCTCCTCAGTGTCTGCTTGCATTATTAAAGGGGATGAATCATTAAATGCACCTTGAGATGCAGTCATAGGTATCAGGATAAATCAATCCCCAGGAAGGAGAAGCATCAGCTGAGGGTCTTATTTGCAACTCGGGAGCAATTC
Source organism: Eurystomus gularis (assembly GCA_013400335.1). Lineage (NCBI taxonomy): Eukaryota > Metazoa > Chordata > Aves > Coraciiformes > Coraciidae > Eurystomus > Eurystomus gularis. The sequence goes on along the minus strand of VZZY01025765.1, from coordinate 201,317 downwards.
CAAGGCGTGCAGGTCCTGGCTGCAGGAAGACACCTGGATCCCTTAATATTAATAACCCACAGGCAGCGCTTAGCAGCACACAGACCTTGGGCTAAGGGAAAGCTGCTGCTCTCTGTACAGAAACCATCATCCGTGGTGGAGTCCATGGAGGAGCCCAAGGCTGGTGTTGGGAGAAATGCAGCATTCTCTCTTTGTACTGGTGCTGAAGGAAAAAAAACCAAGCATCAACTCTCAGCAATAAGATACATTAGCATGACAGATGGCTTGCAGAAAAGGAAAAAGTATCTGGGGTTTTGAGATTTGTGCTGACTGAAAGGAACTATTCCAATTAGCATTTGTACAGAGTAATTGAGGAGCATTGAGAGTATCAACCCAATTTGCCACCATTGTCGAGCAGTCATTGTTCTTGATTATTTTTCTCAGTTATCCCTCCAGTCACAAGTCTGGGGACAGAGAAAATGCCACTTTGTGTTTTGCCTTCCTGTGCCTGTATCCGTTCTCCTGGCTCCCTTCCTGGGAGGGCACATGGAGCCATGTCGAGCAGCTCTCTGGGCTGTGGCTCACATCCCATCGGCAAAGGTAACACAGCTTTCCTGGGTACCCGAGGTGGTTCCTGCCTGGTTAAGCCAGTCCGTCGTGAAGCAAATGCTGTGATTCATCAATATGGCTAAAGGCAACCGAGTTTTCAGCCGTACAGCCACGTGCAGCTGTCATTTTGCATTGCTGTAACGCAGAACCAGCCTGGGCTTTCTCTGGGAGGAAATTCCTATCACCATCAAATGTACCTGGGGGAAATGCCCCTCGGTGCACACATCTGCTGGAAGCCACAGCCCTGGCACCCATCATTTATCTGTCTCCTTCTGTTTGTAAATTAGCCCTGAAATGCAAGTGTTCAAGGCCATGTTGGATGGGGCCTTGAGCAACCTGGTCTATGGGAGGTGTTCCTGACATGGCAAGGGGATGTTGGAACTAGATGATCTCTGAGGTCCCTTCCAACACAAACCATTCTATGATTCTGTAAGTGCTTTTTTCTGCTTACCACGTTTAGGCCAGACTGGATGGGGCTTTGAGCAACCTGTTCTAGTAGAAAATGTCCCTGCCCATGGCAGGGGGCTTGGAACTGGATGATCTTTAAGGTCCCTTCCAACCCAAACCATTCCATGATTCCATGTATATGTGCTCTGGCTGCACCCCAGGCTCTGGCACAGCTCATGTAGGAGCCAGAAATCAGCCGCTAACTGCAAAGAAACTTCTCACCAATCCCTACCTACGAGACCAGCCCAAAGAAAAATGGGAAAATGCTCTTCCATGGAAGTTATATCCTGTCAGAAACAGAAGGTGGCAGACGAGTTTGCTTTGAGTGCTGGCAGAAGCAGCTGTGTTATTACTCAAAAGTTCAAAAGCATTGAATTATTGCATTTCTTGGCAGCAGTGCCCACACCCTAAGCCCAGGGCAGCAGCCCCACAGCAAGTGATGAGCTCTCGGGTTTACGGGTGCTTGGCACAGGGTCTGGATAGCAATGCTGGGAAGACGGCATCTTTCCCAGGGATGTGCTCACCTTGGAAACAAGCCTGTGTTTGTTAGAGTCTGTGAATTTCTGTGGTAAACAAAAAGAAAGGTATTTGCTATTTTTTAACTTTTAGTGTTCAAGCTACAGGTATAGCAAAGAATCGAGCAAATCAAGACATAATAAACCTTTCCATTTAAGACATTTTTCTCAGCAATCACTTTTTTTGTAAGGTGCTGATGCAGATGCTGAGAACAGAGGGATGGAGCTAATCCTGACGTGTTCCACGCAAGAGGCAGTGCTTAAATGCAGGCAGAAGGAAACTGTTGCTTTTTTTTTTTACTTTGCAATGCATCTGTGTATGTGCATTTCCCAGTGCAGAAGAGAAGCCACCACTTCCCTCCAGGCAGCTTTGCCCCCCGGGCTGCCACAGGCTCTGCTCAGGGCTGGAGCTGCAGTGCCCGCAGCAGTGGGTCTCATTGGCAAGAAAGGGCAAAGCAAAGTCACCACAGACAGATGCTCAGCCTTGTTCAAAGCTCTGAGCGTGGTCACACTCAGGGCTGGCAGCCTCTCTTCGTGTGGTCCCCTGGGTTCCTGCCTGCCTGCCATGGGCAGCCAGGTTTGCTTTCAGGCACCAGTGGGCTTTGGCCCCTTTAATTTGTGCTGAAGTGGTGGGACTATAAAAGGTCTTCAGTGATCAGCATGGCACCTGGGAAGGTTTTCTATTCAGTCCTGCCTTGCTGGAGGGAGGAGGGTGGTAGGCCAGGTAAGAGTCCTCCTCACTGCTCTAATATTGCTGCTTTTCAGCTGAAATTTATCTCATCTTATCCTGAAATCTGATTTTTCTCAGATGCTTCTGCAGGTATCAGCAGAGGTCCTTTGCTATGCTCAGTGGTGCTGGAGAACCTGCTGGGGCTGCAGTTTGAGCTTCCCCAGAATAGCTTCTTGCTTAGAAAAAGAAAAAAAAAAAGGTTTAACTGGGCTTAGCAAACCCCTGATCTTGTGGTCTTGGCTGTTGTGAGGTCCAGGCTTGTCTGGGCAGCTGGGGACCTCTCTGCGTTGGACTGTGTCATGGGCCCAGTGGGAGGAAAGAGGGTTTGTTGATATGAAGAGTTTTAAGTGAAATGAAAGCTGCAATGTGTTAGCTTTAAAAGCCATGTTTTTACGTTCCTGTCTTCACAGAAAAAAATCCCCCAATCTCCTGATGTGTATCTATAGACCACGTGTGGATGAAAATGAAAGATGCTGGCACATAAGCAGGAGCAGGGTGAGGGAGATGTGCCAGAGAAAAATAATTATGGTCCTGATGAGGAATACTTTGATTAAAAATACTAATGAGTTCCTCCAACTCTCAGCAAGAGAATACCATAATCAAGTGGTAAACTCCTGCGTGGACAAACCACACCACTAAATCCTCTCTCCATCTTCCACTGCAGCAAAGCTCATGTTGCAGTTGGGACTTTCAGTTTTCACCCAATCATCAGGCTGCAGCTTGATGTTGCTCCTCACCCACTAAGAGTTTAACAGGAAAATACATTTTTAAAAGTTGATGTCCCGAGAAACTAATTCCCTAGCTTCAGAAAAGTCTCTTCAGGCTTTACATGTGGAGGGAGCTGCTTGTACACCTCTGCTCTGTGACAGGGCTAAATTGTTGGTCATTCACTGAAAAATCATTATCTGGGGGCAAATCCAATTTTCAGGAAGTTCTGGCTCCAGCTGCCATCTCCCAGAACAGGGAATTTCATGCTTCCAGGTGATGATGAAAAACTCTAGTTGTGCTTTCTCTCCATACCAGGATACTTTTTTTTTCTTTTGTTTATCTATAGTTTTGTCCAAATTCAAATGAAAGCCTTGAGCCTAGTATAGAGCTGAAACCTCTGAGGTTCCTGGTGGAGGTTTTTGCCTAAAACCCTTATTTCTTCAATGTTTGATTTTTAATATCATGCATTGATATTACAAATAAATAAAGGTAAGTAACAAGCCTTTCCTACCCAAGTTAGACTAATTACTAGTAGTTCAAAACTTTAAAATGATAGATAACTTTCCTACCCTGTATCTTTGGAAAATTGGTAGGCCATGCTCGGCCTAGAGACAAACAGGGTAGCAGCAGGGGTGTGTCTTCTACTCAGTTCCCTACTAATAATCCAATTTATAAGGAGCACCTTTAGCTGGGAGTTGTTTTCAAGTGAGGTGTATGTGTACTGGCAAAATGAGCTGTATTGCATGGATGTTCTCTTAAAGATTCAAAAGTGTTATGCAACAAAAAATTGCCAATTCACACCACTTCTTTAATAGACTTTCTAATGTATACTTAAAAAAAAAAATTAAAAGCCTGGATTGTGAAGTTTTCTGCTTGAGCTGTCTAGCCTTGCTATCAGGAGCAGCTTCAAAGCCGTTTTTCTTTTCATATGCTTGTCTGGTGTGTCAAACTGAGCCTGATTACTTTTTCCTAAATGAATAGATAATTTTGCCTTATTTTGTCTTTGACGCTATTGGGCTGAATATCAGTTTGCCTTAGCGTAGCATGTGTTCATTATTTAAAGAAATTTGGTTTATGGGGTTTTCCCCTTCTTTCTGAATTTGTTTCCAAGTAAAATATTTTTGTGATAGTGCGTTCAAACACACTTGAAATATTAATGAGGCAAGTAATGGCCCATTTCAGTTGAAGTTTGTCATAACATCCAAGTAATCCTTCACAGGTCTGTTTTAGTAATGGTGATGATAGAAATATCTAATTTCCTCCCCAGACAAGTATTCTGATGGGGTTTTGGTGTGACAGTCATTAGCTATGCAGGGGCTGAACTCATTAAAATACCCGCCAGGAAAAAGGTTCTTGCTGGTGTGCAAGTTCTTAATGCATAACTGATTTTCAGGCCACTCACATGTGGCCAGACTTCCAGGGCCCTCATTAAATAGGTTGGCTGCTAGAAAAACCAGGCTGGCTCTTAAGATGATAAAATGCTTTTATGGCCGTAATGACTTTGGGTCCAAAGCTTGAGGTTTTGCCACCCCAACTTGGGCAGATCTCTGAGCTTTGCCTGGGACAAGCAGGGAGCTGGGAGTTGGATGGAAGTTGGGACTTTGACTTGACTTGCCAAATGGGTGCTGGGGGGGATGTGTTGACCTCCCAGTCTCGCCATGCATTGCCTAGTCCAGCTGCTGCCCGCTTGATGCTATTAGTAGTAGGCCACTGAGATGAAGTTGCCTTTGGAGAATTTGCCTAAAGTGTCAAGATTGAAAAAACAGAGCACAAAATCTGCCTGTGAAGTTCAGCATCACAGGTGGGGATGGTTCCTTGCTGCAGTGGCCAGCTCAGAAATGAGGGCAAGTGCCTGAAGGATGAATGCGCTACAGAGAGCTTAATCTCCTCATTTTACAAGTGGTTGTGGCAGGACCTTTGTTAATGTCATGGCTTTCCTGGAGTCTCAAACCTCTCAAAGCTGCCTTCCAGGGAATGCAGCCTCCTTTGTGACCCCAGAGGAGAAAATAGGTTTTGAAGATGTTAAGAGGCTCAGCAGCTTCAGAGTGAATCTGTGAGAGCTTTGCATCACCTACAAACCCATTTTCCTTAGATCACTGACTTCTTTGAGCACTGTCAGGCTGTTTTGTGCTTAAGCTTTATTCAGACCTTGCGATGAGAGAGGGCTGTGTCTGAGTGTGCTGCTGTGAACTTGGAGCAAAAGCTGCCTGTGCTGGGCTGGGACGGCAATGCCTGCACAAGCCCTTTTCTGCAGCCCTGCCCATGGGTTTGGTTTGGCAAGGGCTACGGTGAGGGGTGTCCCAGCCAACACTGGGTTATCCATTGGCACTATTAAATGAGAAGTAAATAAGATTGACTGTAGGCTACAAGTAAAGATGCCATCAGCCTGAGCTCTTTGGGCTGCTTGAATTATATATCAGGCCAGAGTCATTCAGCATGTTGTGTGTTTTGTGAAAGCAGCATCTCAGCTTTCTGTGCGGGGATGGAAGGCAAAAGAGAAGAAAAGCAAGATGTGGATATCCCTGCTCTGTCAGGGAAATTGGCTCTGAAAGTAAACAGCTACCCCAGGGAGGCAGGAATATGTCCAAATCCTGGAAACGTAAATCATGCTGCAGCAAGTGCTTATCTGTAAGCCCTGCTGGGGAGAGCCTGGCTTCTCTTCTAACTCCCAGCTCTGCTGCTGATTTTCAATGAAAACATGAGCCTCAAGAAGGCACCTGGATAGGCACATTGACAGGAGAAGTCCCACAGCTGAAGGGTCTGTAGGAGAACTTGGAAACCTCATACTCTTACAGCAAAGATCAGCAGCCATCCTTTCTTCTTCCCAGAGCGCCCAGTTTCTGGGTCAAGTGAGCTGCCATATTTCTTCCTTCTCTCTTTGTTTTTTTTTTTTTAAATTTTTTTTTTATTCTCCATTTGCCACTGCTGGCTGACTACTACGGAAATGCTGATGGTCCTGTTAGTACTGTGGATGCATGGTACATGCGTCGCTGGGTTTGCAGAATTACCGCAGGGATGAGCTGGTGAGTCACTACTGTGTTTGAGCTGGTAGTTCTGCTCCTAAACTGTTGTCATCTCTTAAGCTGCCATATAAGAGAGTCTGAGTGTGCTCATGGCAGAGATGCAAACACTCCACCTCCTTGCTGAGACTACCCCACACATGGCCCTGGCTAAGGCATGTTTCTGTATTTTCTTATACCAAACCAGCTTTGTCTTTCTGCTGGTGGGCATGGGTCTTATTCTGGTCTTGTTTACACTGCTGTCAACTGGAACTAACCCCTCTGAAGCCGAATATAAAATTAAGCTCCTTGCCACGTCTACATATTCTACTCCTTACAGCATAATTTGTCCTAGTTTTTTTAAGTACTGAATGTCTTTGTAGGAATTTCATTACAGAGCGCAAGTTTTGTCAAATGCATTCTGCTAGTTTTGCTGGAGGTTGCTAAGCATAGTCTATTTTTTTTTTTTTTTTAATCCTTTGTACTGATAAGTGTATTTGCCCATGCCACAAAAAAAAACACAGTATGTATGAAAATACAGCTTTGTGTCACATTACTGGGGAAAAAAGACAGGTTGTTTTTGTAGGGGAAGGGCTTTCTGTACCAGGGAATCTCCAGTGACTCTTTGGGATACAAATATGGACAATCTGAGGGTAATTTGGGGGATCTCAGACTTCTTGCCCAATGGCGCAGCAGTCAGTGCTGATAATTGATTTCAACCCATCTGCGAGAAGAACACCTGCTGTGCAATATGGCTCTGCTAGGATTATTTTCCCCTACATAGCTGAAGTAAAATCTCTGTCGTTGACCACAAGATTGGGGGCATATTTGCTAAAATCTGAACCACATTCCAGTGCAGTTTTAGCAGTTCCTTTGCAGCATGTTTTAAATACATTGCCTTGACACTTAGGCGTTTTTGTGGGTTTTAATGGGCTTCTTTCTTTCTAAGCAAATTTCATTCCATTACTAAATAATGCATTTGGCCTCCAACCTGACTCGTGCTAATTACTCACGTGCTGAATGGGTTTAAAATCTTGTTTGGAAACACTATAGTGTTTATTGTCTTATTAAAAGCACCTAATGTGAGCTTTTATTTTAAGACGGCAATTGGTCTCTAGTGAAATGAAACAGATAACGCAATAATTTTTCACTAAACTAATTATCAGAGCAGAAGATGTTAATGTGTTTTGCCAACTGTGACTCGTGTCTCCTCAGTTAACGTGCAGCATGGTCACGGCTGTTCGGCAAGACTTCACATCTCCAGAAGCAGAAAAGAGAGGCTGAATTAAGCTCACCCCTTGCTCGCTCTCTTTTGCAGCCATGTTAACATGTTCAAGCTGTACCACCTCTGCCTGCATACACAGATTTGTCAGTCTTTTTTTTTCTTTTTTTTCCTTCCACAGAGTCAGGGACTTAATTTGCCTGAATTCCTAAGGGTGCTGGATTTCTGGGTTTTCTGTTTGCAAAGGTCCCAAGTACCCAATCCTCAAAAACTATGCTTCATGAAGCTGTGCTGGTAACCGAGGTACCCAGAGTCAATGACTGCTCTTGAAAACATTCATGAAATGTTTCTTCAATCATTGAAATGGGTCTCCATGCACAAGTATATGTAATCCTGACCACGCGGGCATGCTGGGGCTGACATTACCAAGGATGAATTTTCATTTTCAACTGACTGCAGTATGCAAAGATGGCGGGCTCTAAAAAGTAATGAAACAAATTAAGAGCCTGCAGAAATCCTGTCCTTAGATGTGTAAAGCCTGCAAAAAGCCCTGAGTGCTGAGAAAAATCTTCTTTCCTTGGAAGAAGAAAAAAATTAAGAGTGAAAGAAGAAAAGTGAGGTTTCACCTTGAGCAAATGCAGTGTGAGCTTCTGTAGCTCTCCTTGGAGCAGGCCACAATTGAAAACAGAATTGCAGCTTTGAGAGGAACTGGGATTTGCCTCTCTGATTGCTGTTACTCCCCAAAACAAATAAACAAAGCACAATTATCTTTGAATGTTACCCAGGCTAATGTGTAGAAATGGCACTGGGGAGTAAAGAGTAGAGGACATCAGGCTAAAAACATTAATTGGTAATGGGGTTTGTGTATTTGTCAACAAGATGCTCAGCTTTGAGAGCTGAGCACAAAGAAAGCAGGCTGAAGAAAAACAAATGCATACCAAACCTCGTCACTGATATTTATTTAACAGCCTGTCACAAGCAGAAAATGTGGATCAAAGGTAGGAAAGGCAAGGAAGGAGCAGTTTCATTCCAAGGCATCTGTTCTGCATTGCATCAGGGTTCACTTCTGGATCAGGGTATGTTCTGCCACATCGTGTTACATCAAGCAAGTTGTGAAATGATGGAGCCTAATGCAGAGTGAGTGTTGGGAATGGGAAGTAGAACAACAACCCGTTGTTTTCCTATTCATTACTCGCCATGGGTTTGGGGGTTATCCAGGAACAGAGATGCAGTTTCAAGTGAGGCGGGGAGTTAAGATTGCCAGACTGTGCTTGGTAAGAGAGCACTGCAAATTGCTTATGGGATTTGATGCTGTCCTCTCCTGCCTCAAGAGCAGGCTGCTGGGGAGTTTGGGTATTCATTTTTTATTTGTTGGGAAAACCTTTACAAAAGAATGCTTCCCTCTAAATTAAAAAAAAAAAAAAAGTAATTGTCATTTCTATTTTGTGTGTTCTTTTTCTTTTTAGTCTCAGATCATCTTACTGGGCTACACCTTCCCCTCACTCAGCTACAAATGCTGGTCCTGCCCTGTCAGCATGAATGCACAGGGTGAAGCTCATTGATTTTGGATGATGGAGGATGTGGCTCATCACTTCTCCCCTGGGGACACTGCTGGAGAGATGCACGTTCCCCCTTCGGCCACCTGCACAGAGGTGACTGCTGGCCCCGAAGGACCTATGGAAGTAACTGCCCTCAGAGTTTTTTTCTGCCAAGCAATGGGAACATGAAGCTTAACAGGGTAAGGAGAAGATGGAAAAAGATGGTTGGTGGGAACAATTGAGGGTGCAGGCAAAATGTCAGCTGAAAAATAAGCATTGTTCAGCTATCAAAGAGCAAAATGAACTTGAAATTCAACTCGTAATTTTCATGTCTTTGCATCAGAAAATAATTTGGGAGGGGAATTGAATTAAATTGCTGGAGTTTCTTACGAAGCTTTAATGGCAAATGCTCCTCTTCCTTCCTAGCCAACCTCAGTGCTAAGATGATGAATGATGAGAGAAATTGAAGCAAATAATAGAAACAACTGATTTATGATATTTCTTATTGTAGTCTGTCAAACAAAAACACTTTGTGTACTGAGCAGCTTCTGAGCATTGTTCCTTAAATTTAGCCCATCCACATGCACTGAAGATGACTGTGCAGGTCTGTCTAGCAGCAACAAGCTGGCTTGGTGACTTTCCACTTCCATTTGCAGTGCTGATGGAAGCACCGGCCACCTTAGCTGCTGAAGCTGTGGTTATTAATCACATCCTCCAGCTGCAGAACATGCACCTCCTGGCCATGCTTGCATGCAGGAGACGTCACCTCCAGGATTAATTGGTATTGATGAACTTGCTTAGCAACCATACACCAACTAGCAGCGATCCCTGGGGTTGCACAGTTTCCCCATCCTTGGCCAAAAAGACCAACCCTGTGGCAGAGTAACGTTGTGGGACAAGAGACAAATGAGGATGGGCTTGTGCCAGCTCCTCCACAGCTACCACAGGACAGTGGTGGCCATGTGGGCTTTCTGGGAGTGCAGCAGTGGTGCTGTGGTCTGTTTGAACCTTGTTTGCCCTCTGTCTAAGCCTAGATTGGCAGGTCTAACATCCAGCTGTTGGCTAACCAGAGCCAACATCTCGAGGTTCAGAAATGTTTCTCATGTTTCATTAAACTGATGGCTTTGGGTAGGAGTTGCAGCGGTCGTGTAATCCACATGCTGACAGTAGCCCTGGACACTCAGCCTGGGGATAATCTCATCCTTTTTATACTGCTAATAATTAACTATTAAAACAATTTACTAATGGATGTAGTGGCTTCTTTAAATGATGAATTGATATGATTTAGCACAGCTATGAGAGATGGGCTTGATGCAAATATTACTGAGTGCAAAGCCTGCCTGTATTATAGCCTGTTGAGGTCAGAATCTATTAGCTGTAATGCTTCTTAGCCTAAATTCTCTTTATCTATGGAATGAGTATTTCCTACAGAAATTGTTCTAAAATGTTCAAAAACAGGGCTGCATGTGCTCTATCGTGTGGCAGTGTATGGTGTTATTCACTAAGTGGAGGAGAGGGGTGTTTATGTAAACTCCAGCCAAAAAATATAGTAGTATTACCGAACGTAGTAAGCTTTTCAGATATTTTAGTTGAAAATGGATGAACCTTGTGTGCATGAATAGATGAAATTGTATTTACTGGCATGAATTGAAAGGGTCTAATCAGAGTAATGGCTGTTGAATGGGTGTAACATCTATTAATTGAATATGGCAACTAGTTTTACCTGATTCTTTATTTTAATAGGTTTCCAGTATTTACACAACATAACTGTCACAGAAAGTTTAATTAGGTATCTGAGATCTCCCAGATCTTGTCAAACTAATTTCTGAACTCTAGACGTTTCTGTGACAATACTCTCCTAATTCTTCTTGTAGCATTTTCTTAAGAAGCCTTTAATAACTAACAGTCGTGTCTGACAAAATAAAGATAAGCTGTTATTTCTCTCAGAGAGGTGACAGTTCCATTTTTCGAAAGAGAAGGAAAGGTTGCTCACTGTTTTACTTCCTGCAGCAGCACAATTTTCAGGCATGGGACTGGCAAAACAAAGAGTTACTTGCTGTAGGTAAAGGATGTTTTTTTTTTCTTTTCTTTGCATCTAACCATTGCGCTTGCATGGAAAGGTCAGGTGTGTCAGAGATGGTTAAGGCTTTGAAGAAGACAGATGTGTGTATGCAGAAAGAACATAAAGGGGATTGGAATAACTGAAAGGAATAAGCAGAATTTGAAAGATCTGGGCTTTAAACTTCATCCTGCAATTGAAGTCATTGTTAGCATTCTCCCCCACTGAGGAAAAAATGTCTTGGAGGGGAAAAAAGCAGAAAAAATGAAATATTAAATATATTTTTCTGGCTATCTCAACTGCTGGAATTACAACAGTGCAAATTACTCCAAGCTTTTAGCAACTGAGTAGAATCCACTTCACCATTCTTTCTTCTCCAGCCCCAGGTTGGGATTGTGGGAACAAGTGCTGGCTGTGCTGCAAAAGGGGAGGGGAGGAAGGAACCCTGCAGACTGCAAGCCCAGAAAAGGCAGGAGTGTTTGTGCGCACACAGCTGGGACCTGGCAGTTCTCTTATTCTTGGATTTCTATACAACAATTGAGCTGGTTTTGCTCAGGTGTTTAGCAGCCAAAAGCAGCTGTCTTTAGCCTCCTACACCTATGGGGAGGGAGGGGGCCCCTTGGGTGCTCACAACCCATCCCCACACCATGTGGTAACTGCTGCCTTACCCAGCACTGGGATGCTCTGCAGGATGGCGGGGGCATGCCTGTCCCAGCCCTCTGCATACGTGGTATTTTCATCACATCTTGTCATAGAATCATAGAATCGTTATGCTTAGAAAGGACCACCAGGATCACCAAGTCCAACCTTCATCCTAACAGCTCTCTAGCCACTAGACCATAGCCTCAAGTGCTACATCTACTCGTTTTTTAAACACCTCCAGGGATGACTCCCCCACCTCCCTGGTCAGTCTATTCCAGTGCCCAACCACTCTCTCAGTAAAGAATTTCTTCCTCCTATCTAATCTAAACCTCCCCTGACGCACCTCGAGGCCATTTCCTCTCGTTCTATCATTAGTAACTTGGGAGAAGAGACCAACACCAGCCTCGCTACAACCTCCTTTTAGGTAGCTGTAGAGAGCAATGAGGTCTCCTCTCAGTCTCCTCTTCTCCAGACTAAACAGCCTCAGTTCTCTCAGCCGCTCCTCGTAAGGCATGCATCTTAAAATATCATCTTGGGAGGATGGTGTCAGACCATTTGTTCTAACCCATCACCAAAACCCGTGAGGTATTTGCTATGTTTAAGACCCTCTGTCAAGGTGGGCATTGCCCAGGGCTCTCTGGTGCCTCACAGCACCGCAGCAGCTCTCCAGGAAACCCACACACCTTCTCCCACCTCCACGAGGCTGCAAACGCGCAAAGAGCTCTAAATAAACCAGTATGGGCTGCCTAAACAAGAAGTAAATCCCTGACATATACTGAGTTTATTGCAAGTAGGAATGGCTTCTGGCACTTTCTTTGCAAGGCTGCAGTCTGGGGTGTCTGTGGGTGTCTCGCATCAGCCGATACTCATTAAATAATCCTTTCCGCCCATGCTGCCCCGTTTGGTTTGTCTGCCTCGATGATGTTCCATGAGGGACTGATTTTGGAGATTGAAAAGCTTCTGCATCTTCTCATTACCCCCGCAATGTCCCCTCCGAGAGGGGATTTGAATTTCTGGTCCCTCACGTGTGATCTTTGGCGTGCCATATCTGCCACTTCTATTTATTTTCCATTTTAACACTTGTAAGACTGGAATGCTCCTTTTTATAGAGGCGTTACAGTTATAGATAAAAAGTCAACATCTGCCAGCTTTTTCAGTGGAGAGGCTGTGGGGTTTTTTTCCTTGCTACCTAGAAACCGTTGTATTAATAGAGATCTTACTGGAAAGCTTTCCTGCGGGAAAAAACGTAAAAATTCCAGTTAAAAGGCAAAAACATTTTTGCTAGAAGCATTCACCTGCAAATCAATCATCTACTGGAATCAACAATGCAAAAAAATGGAACTGAGGGCAGTTAAGGTGAGAAAGGATCAGACGTTCATATTTTGGATTTCCAGGTTCCACGTAAGAATGTGTACAACTTTCAAAAGCAAGCACTGTCTGCCAAAAAAAAATTAAAAAATTTTAAAATCTCAGTTGAAAGCATAGCTTGCTTTCAGGAAAAAAAAAAAATCAACAGGCCCATTTTAATGAGCCTAATAATGATGTTTGAGGGTAGTTGTTGACCTTGTAATGGGTTTCTGCTGTGAGAAAAGAGGTTATTTACAACCAGAATAGCTGCTGTTATTTTTCATTCTACTAAGTAAATTGTAGTAGAATTACTCACATGATACCATTGCTGTGTGAAGCTCAGTGAAAAGCTGATTTCTTTCAGGTTTTTTGAAACCTCATCCTCATTCTTTAACAGTTTCCTTACAGAGAGATTTAAAAAAAACACAACAATCTGATTGCATCAACACACATGTGATGAACCTAAAACAGTATCTGGAGATTATCTATTGAATTTCCTAGGCATATATTTACTAGATACATCAGAAAATAGCACATTACTTATTTGTTAATTGAATTTGAATAATTATTCAATTGAGTCTCATATGAGAGGAATATTTTTTTCTCCATTAGCAGAGCTAAAGGCACATTGAAAGCCTGTAGGTGTGTTCCAGCCCTTCTTTGCATTGATCACTCAGGAAATAGTGTCTTTTTAATAGTAGTGGCAGTAACCATCTAATAAACTGAATTAGGAAGGCTCTGGCAATTGGCAAGCGTTCTCATTTTCTCTGTATTAAATATTTTGTCAAGGCTTTTCATAACTCTGGCTGCTGCAATTTCTCATCTTCCTCCAAAAGCCGTTTTTCTTTTGAGCCAATGAGACCTGCGCTCTCTTGGGCAGAACCTCTTGTTTCCTGAAGCTCTTTAACAGCTCTTGAGAGCAGCGTGGTGCCAGCACAACACCAACCCAGTACCACGAGCTTTGGTGAGTACAGTCTAGCATCATCCATGCACATACCCAGAAAGGGGAAACTAAAGCACGAGCTCAGGGGCTGGAAGAACATGCTTTTGCCTGTTCCATCATGTGAGGATAGGTCTCTGATGCTCCTTAGATAACCCCTAGCTACTCTTGCTCGTCCCAAACTGATGACAAGTCATCAGCCCCTGGGATAAGGGGCGTAATTGGCTGGATTCCTCCCAGCCTCAGTGCCACCAGCACCCCTTCCATGATAGCTGGAGCTGCCAACTTTGCAACCTCAGCAAGAGGACCATTGAAGGACAGTGGTGTCCTATCAGATTATCTCTTCCATGCTCTTCTGAGAAGAGTTTCTTGGTGGGTGAGCAGAGAAGGTAGTGTTGGTTTGTGATCTTCTTCTTTCAAGGTGTTTTTGACTTATTTTTTGGCAATTTCAAGTACAAGCAGTTTGAGGTTTTTCTTTTGCATTGCTTTTGCTTTGGTTCATATTTGCAGCAGATTGGCTGCTATAGCAAAAGCTCTCTTAGAAAATTTTCTGCGTTTCCCGTTTACTGTTTAATGTCTATTGTAGAGCTATTTCCCCCACCCATAACTCCAGACCACCATGGGAGAAGCATTTAAACCTAACCTACAGGCATTACCAGCTATATGTACTTAACCACAGTGTTGAGTGTAGAAGCTTCAGCTTGAACAGTAGCAAGTTTAAACCATTTTAGACATGGCAGAAATAGGATGTAAAACATTACTGGTCCTACCAGCTTTTCCTCCAGAGCTCTGTGTTGCATTGGGGTCACCGCTGGGTCTTTTTGGAAAAAAGTGGAGGAGAGGAAACACTTGGGACCTTATACTGATTAAAGATAGTGCCTTTGTCCCAAAGAGTTTATGGTTCAGCCATGGAGCAGGTGTTTGCTGAATAAGTAAGTGTGCTCTGACCTCACCTCGAGCAGACAGGCAGCATTTGAGGTGTGAAGAGAGACAAAAATCAATAAATACACCACTTACCATTTACTCAGCCCAAACAAAATACTTCATCAAGACATCAGTGTAGCTTCAAAAAGTCCTAGCACAAATTACGGTTCCACTGCAATGTGTATGGCAAGATTTGATGGCATTCTGCTGGCCATATTTACAGCTCATTTAAAGCACTATGTCAGGACATTGTGTTTTTATTGGTACTGCTTTTCTTCCTCTCCTCACTGCTGCTATCACAGAATAGTCTGTGGAAAGGGTTTCTGCCACTCCATGTACAGTTGCTAAATGAAGAAGAAGTGGTCGGACTCTTCCAGCATTTATTCCACCTCAATCATCTTGACAATTGGGAGTGGGTTCAAGTTCTGCTCCTCTTCTTGGCAAAACTCCCCTTTGGGCTCACCTGCTGTCTCCTGTTACTTGCTGGTCTCCTTATCTGAAAAACTAATTGCATTAAATGTGGAGAAGAGCAATGAAATGAGAAATTCTTGACAGAGACAGGCTTAAAGCCCCTTGTTTAGATAATCTCTGTTCAGTGGAGTTAAGAGTCTCATGGTAAAGCTTTGATTATCTGGTTCAATATCCACCTCTCAAGCCTGAGTCTATGGAAAAACAGCTCTTTGAATCCATAAGTGCTACAAATATCTCATCAAGAGCATGGCTTTGGTAAGTTGTGCTCAGCACCAGAGGCTGAAGCTCCAGCTATCGCAGCAGACTGATCTAAAAGGAGTTTCTGGTCTCTTGTGTAGAACAAAAAGAAGCGGAGCACAGGGAAGATCAGATAAACCTCATTTTGCTGGGTGCTTATTCTATCACTGGCCTCCCAGAAGCAAGGGCTAGCTTTAGTTTTACTTTCCAATTTCCTTTCTTAGTAGCCTGAGCATTTATAAAACTTTTTCAAGGGAGTTGCCGGGATGCGCTCCCAAAAGACCATCTCTCTGGTGAATAATCGGCTGAAATTCTAATGAGAAAATCCTTTCACTAGGCAACAGGCTTTCTACTTGAATGCTGCATTATCAGCTCAAAATTATTCGGACAGATCTGAGGAATTTACTTTAGGCAGCTTAGGAGATAAATTCAGTGCAGCAAGTTATCGTGATTGATTTAAGTATTTAAGACTTATCCTAAAAACCTGTTTCGCTCAATCCGCCTCCTAACACGCTCCCATTGAAGCCCTTCTTTCCAGGTTAAAATGCAATCTGAGTGCGGCAAGCAATTTCCCTTTGGCTGGCCAGGGGTAATTCTTCTCCATGCTCTGGGTGCGCGGGTGATGCAGTGTTTCAGAGGCAATAACCTCCCCGCCAGATTGCCTCATTTTATACCTCATGTGACTTCAGCAAGACGTGCTGTGCTGCTCTGCTCCAGCACCTCCTCCCGTAGGTCTAGTAAAGAATGTTGGTTTGAAAGAGGCTTGTTGCTTTGTTTGTTTTTTTAATAAAAAAGACATTAAAGAGATTAATGTTGCTTTGTTTGTGGAGTGATTAGGACTTGGTGCTCTGGAGTCCTGGCAGTGATCGGCAGGATGTGCACATGCACGCGTGAGCTTGGAGAGACCCCTCAGAAATGCAATCCATCAGGGTGACATCCCACTCTCGGTTTCATCTTTTAGTTTGTCTGAGGTTCATGTGCAGTGGTGTGGAGTAGCTGTGTGTGTGTTTGTACAGCACAGCCTGTTGCTGGACTGTTTACAGGTGTATAATTATTTCTTAGAACTGATGGATAACAGGTGGAATGGGAAAACCTCACAGGCATTTTTTTTTTCACCTCTCATTGCACCATATTCCCAAAGAGAATTCCTAGTTCCCTCTGGACGCTGCCCTGAGAGAGAACGTAGTTCATTCCCACAGTGCCTTGTCTGGATGAACCCTCGAGCAGCACATCTGCTTCTCCACCGTCAAAAGATCATGAGTGTTTTCACAGCACTTATAGCAGGTCTCTTGTGCTGGCAACTTCCCGCAGTGTCTCGTCAGGATACTGCTGCTCTAAATCCTTTGAAACATGATGCAAAATCACAGCTCTAGTCCTATTAACCCATTGTTCTTCCTCCCACTCCATTTTTAACACTTTGAATTCGTGAGTAACCTCCACTCACAGTTTTAACTCATACTCTGGATAATCTTTAATGTTGCACTTGCCACTGCAATGGATTTTCAAGCTCTTAGGACACGGATAAGAGGTAGGACTTGAGAGATGAAATTGCATGGCAGGTAACGGGCACAGTGAACTTTAGATCTGTGAGATGTGTGCATTATTAGTTCATTCTGTAGCTGAATGTGAACGCTCTTGATATTTAATATCTTACCAGGAGGCATGAGTATTTGAAGGACAAGCACTCATAATTTGCTTTGACATTTGACATGATCAAGCAAGTGAAGGAATAATATTCCGTTTCTCCATTGTCAAAAAGATAATGAGTTTCGTAACTATAGGTATTATGGGAAAAATACAGCCTATGTAGTGTAAGACGTGTGAGCTGCTGTATATTCTTCTATAAATTGTGTTCTTTCACACAATATAGTCTTCTTTTGATGGCCCTATTCAAACACAGCATGCCTATCCTTTTTAATTTTCTGGTTTGCTGTGCAAGTCTCCAGCAAAAGAGATTTTTTTTTTTTTTAAATGAAAAAATGTTTTCTTCGAATTATTTATAGAAAGAGCAGTGCTGTCATCGAGTCTGTCTCATCGTATCATTCTTGGGTATCAATTTCTAGACTCAGATGACAAACCATAGCAGCTACTTTTCCAATAGCAGCATCTGGCTTCCTGGCAAACTCAAAATGCAGTTATCTGGAAAGCCTCAGAGTTGCTTCTGAGCACATTTTATTTATTAGAAAGCAGTTGTGTTGCTTTGCTTCCCATGACTAAGCCAAAGAATATTTAATATATTAAAAGGAATAATAAAATTGAGGCCAAGCTGTTGTCCCTCAAGTAGCAAGAGAACGCCAATATTTTTCCTTTAAGATGACTGTTTTTTCAGTTCTGAAGGACAATCTGAGACTATTCATGCTGACTTCAGATGATCTTTTATAGGACTAAAAAAAGAAAATCAACCTTATAACTCCTCAAACAAATTCAAGTTCACTCTCCGAAATGTGATGGTGACTTCTCTGCCAGCCTTCCCTTGCTGGAGGAAGCAGACCTTCCTCACAGAGTGGGGGCCTCAGAAGTGAACAGCGCTCTGTCCTTGCAATATCTGATGAAGGACAATAGCAGGAATAGGTGGGTTGGTAGGTCAGGTGCTGTACCAGCCCTCAGAAGAAGTGAATTCAGCCTTTGTTTTGCCACAGAATTGATGAGCTTGGCAAGTCATTTGGATCCAGCTCTGCAAAGGTCTCCTAATGCAGTTCAGTGGGTTTCATGCTGATCTGCAAGATCTGATCCAAGATATATTAAAGTATAGTTCCATAAACAACTTTAATGTTGATCCTC
The DNA here is from genome assembly GCA_013400335.1 of Eurystomus gularis. Classification (NCBI taxonomy): domain Eukaryota; kingdom Metazoa; phylum Chordata; class Aves; order Coraciiformes; family Coraciidae; genus Eurystomus; species Eurystomus gularis. The sequence continues at coordinate 183,169 of VZZY01025765.1, read as the reverse complement.
TTAAATATACCTGTCAAACAACTGATACCTTCTGCCACGTCCCATATTCTTGCAAGGGTCTGCTCAGGCTGGAGATCTTTGTGCTCATGAAGCTCTGCTGCTAATCTGGTGAGTTGAACAGAACCCCACCACTGCCGCGTGTATAAAAGGAGATTATCTGAAACTGTACAAAAGCATGAAATGTTTCTTCAGTTCTTCATAGGCAGTATAACCTGAAGGACATTACTAAGGTTTGGTTTTCTCCTAATGTCAGCATCAAATTAGGTAGGAAGGATATCAAGACATATAGGAGATTACAATAGTCAATTATACAGATATCCTTATAGCTTTAGGACATTCTTAGATGCTAAAATTCATTCTCACATGCATAGAGCTAAAAGCTGAGAAAAGACAAGGGTGGATGAAATATCTGTTCCAGGCTTTGATGATGGTTAGGCTGTATCTACATCAAAAGCTCTCTTTAATTGAAGTGATGATTTTCATTCTGAGAAAGAACTCTCTTGAGTTTTTCTTGAGCAATTTCCAAAAGTTTCTTTTGGTGAAATTCTAGTGTTATTTTTCTAGATGACAGATTGGAAAAAAAAAAAAAAGCTGGATCTATTAAAGTCAATGTATTTGACACTTAGCAGCAGAAGCAGTGATGCTAAGTGGTAACATCTTGTAGTTTTCTTCTGATACCAGTGGTGGCTCTGGGGCAGGATTTTATTAGTGCCAGCTTTCATTGAATTCAGTTAAAGCCAAAGTTTCATCTCCCAAGTAACTGTTACCCAGTTCAGAAATAAAATGATCCGGCACGGGATTTCATTTAAAGCTTTGAAGATCAACATCGAGGAATCAAAACAATTCTGTTTCAAGTTTCTGTTTCTTCAGTGGAAAAAGTATTTCTGGGTTTGGACACTCTCCCTTGCACGGTGCCGTCTGGGCCAGGGAGCTAAATTAGAGGCAGAAGCTGTGGGGCTTTCTCTTCTTGCTGCTGTGAGCTGCTGTCTCTGGTCTGAGCTTGTAACAATTGGATCTTAATTCTGATTGAGGATGGAGGATGCTACTGCAGTGCAAAACACCCTGCCAAGGCTGCTTTGCTGCGATGTTCAATGGCAGGATTATGAGTCTGTATCATAAGCAAACACTGCAAATCAAAGGTTACATGATGGGCAACCTTTACTACATATAGTGGGCCAGATAGCTTTCGCATTTAAGAAAAGACTACATGTTTTTTTGCTATTGAAGAGCATAAGCACTTTTGCCTTCCTTCCGCCGCAAATGGAGATTATTCAATGGTTGGATTTAATGAATTCAAAATCCTTAGAAAATCACTAGAGCCAGACATCAATGTAAAATACTCCACCAGCTTTCAGTAGTGGAATATAATATTAGCTCTCCCACAATCTACTTCATGCATTTCAAAAGAATAGAGAACATTTTTAAACTAAAGAAGATAGCTTGGGCAGAAAATGATTGTCGGCCTTGGATGCTTCTCTGTAACCCTTTAGGAGCCTGAGTTATTTCTCATAGGGCTGTAGAAACAGAAACAGACATTTTCTTTGCAAAATCGTGAGAGGAGGAAGAAGAGGAGCAAGAGATTTTATTAACAAATTCTGTTAATGTGCTGTTACCTTGCGCAATCAATAGGATTCCATGGGAGGGTTGCTGTGGGGCCGGTGGCTCTGAGCCCATGGAGGACCCTGCAGTTGTGTCCCTGCTTCCTGCTGGTGGAGGCTGCTGAGAACCCACCAGACCAAGCACCATTCATCCCATCTCTTGTTGCACGTCTGGACTGGGAGCACTTGAGGAGGATATTTCTGTGCCCAGGGGGAACCCTGCCCTGGTTACAGCCCATTCAGCCCTTCCCCTGCTCTTTGCTATGGAGAGCCAGCCATAAGCATCTCTCTCAGGCTACATAGTAACAAAAATAAATAATATTAATTAAGGCTCGATAGGTTTAAAAAGCTATGGAAATAGCTTCTCTCCTGCTGTTTCAGTGTCTCATTTTCCCGCTGTGTCCAAACCCCCAAAGCTCAGAGGTTCAAACATATATTTTAAATGAGAGGTTTGTTGAACCTCATTAAACTTAAATGCTCGATCCAGTTTTTCTGAACGAGGCTTCATTCTACTTTTGAGTTTACCTGAATTCATTCTTGCATCCCTAATGGAGACATTCATTTAGAAGGCAATTTTTGCAAAGGCACTGATAGACCTACAAACTACAGCTGAAAAGAAAAACATGATTTACATGCTTAAACCAAGCATCGAACTTCAGAGCTCTTCTATGATATAGGCTTCACGTCTGAGCAATTTGCCGAGGCCTCTATGAAATAAAGACCAGCTTTTAATTTGTATTTGCTTTTTTTGCTTTCCCAGTTTTTATGAAAAGGACGAGCAGCTGAAAAGCATCTCTGCGTTGGTATGCTGAGCAGCGAAGTCACACAAGCACCTGCAGCCATCCACGCACTGCTCGGGAAGAGCGCTGTATTTCTCGAGGTTTGTAGCTCTTGTCCTCCCACTCCCTAATTCATATACATAAAACTGGTGTGCTGCCACGTTCCCTCCACACAAGTGCATTAGCTGATCAGGAAGGCTTCCCATTCATCTGGCTTGTCACTTGGATAAGGTGGGGGTAGGACCGACTTGTCAACTCGCAGTGATGAGAGTCAGGGGTGGAAGGCAGGAAAACACGAGAAAAAATGGTGTCGGTATTTCTCCTCTTGGTTTTCCAAAGGAAAATATTTTCAGGTGCTGGATTCTTTCCATCCCCTTCCAAAGAGGAGAAAACCAGCAACCCAAATACTTGCCTACAACCTCCTTACGTTGAGGAGTAAGGCCGCGGGAGGAAATCACGACTAAACACCCCAGGTTGGCAGTGCCGTAGCTCCCTGACGAGGTGGGCACGCTCCTTGGCATCGCAACACTTGGTCCCCGCTGCATTTGGCCCCATTGCTACAGTGCTCTCCAGGGCAGCCTGTGCAGCGGGAGGAAGGGGTGTGTAACCCACCCGAGACACAGCGGGGAAGGTGCAGGGCTTTGCGCCCATCCGCTGAGCAACACTTCCGGCTCCCCACGCACATTCTGGCTGGACTCTTGAGTGTGCGGGGGTCGAGAGCTGGACTCGAGAATCGCTCCCACCTTCATCCCCCGTGAAGGTGCCGCTTCGGAGCTGGGCAGAACCCACCGGCAGCCAACGACCGCAGCGAGGA
>VZZY01025765.1:114064-179242 GCA_013400335.1 Eurystomus gularis | reverse complement strand
GGAACCGGCTGCGCGACCGGGGCTGCCGGGCAGAGCCCAGCCGGAGCCGGGGCCGGGGCCGGAGCCGCTGCCTCGGACAGCGCCGAGGAGGAGGATGGCGTTACCGTGGCAACCGGCATCTCCGAGATTGCCATGGGAACCGGGCGGCGGGATGCCGAGCTCTGCCCGGAGGAGCTCTGTCCAGGGGGGCGAGAGGGCTCCGTACACACCCCCCCCAACCTCCTCGGGGCTTTGCGGGGGGCTCCCGGTGGGTTCGGGGCTTTTTGGTGCTTTGGGGCGCATCTGAGCCCCGCAGGCTCCGGGGCTGGGGACCCCCGCGGCTGCGGCCTCAGGGGCTTCGGGGTTCGGCCACGGCTCGGGCAGGACAGTGGAATCCCAAGTTCGTCCCCGTCTACCCTCAGCCAGAGACACCGGGAACCTGGTTGAAGATGTTGTTGCTGCTGTTCCAAGTGCTTCAGCGTGGACTCGAGGTTACTTAATGGAGCCCGAGGGTCAGGCTGAATAATACTGATAAATAAAACGGTGCGTGGTTGAGGGCTGAGAAGGGTGGCAGGACACCCCGCTCCCCGCAGAGGCCAAACATGTGGCTCCCCTCCGAAAATGGAGTTGTAGCGAAGGCGCGGCGGGTGACTGCCGGGACAAAGAAGCACATGGGTGGGTAGAGGATTTGGTACGGCAGATCAGAAAGCCCAGATGGGAGACAACATCTGTCAGCCGAGCGCACGGAGCTCTGACCGTGGGAAACCAGCGATTGCGTTGGCAGCGGGGCCAGGGCCGCGGGGGCTCTCAAGCCCCTCACCTGCGGGGTCCATTCCCGCCGTGCCAGCAGAGCCCCAGCGATGCTGGGTGAAAGGGGAGCCCAGAGGAAAGCTGTTGACTTTTGCTGAGCTGCTTTGTGGCTGGCGAGGCCAGGGGTACGCTGGAGGCTCTCTTTGCCACGGTAATGCGCTTGGCGTCTCGGCTTCGGCGCACCTAATTCCATCGGCACAACTTAGCACACATGAACTTTGCAAACCTGGTGTCCTGGTTTATTCTGACTGACAGACAGCTCAGCCCAGGCGAGCCCAGCTATAGTTCGGAGTCTAGCAGCTGGATTTGGAGGGGTTTTTTCTCCCCAGAAAAGGATGTGGTGTGGTGGAAGCACCTCATCCTCACGCCTGTTCTCATCTTCTCCTTTTGCTAACAATTTAAGGCTACAGTGTAACATTATTTTTCTCTTAAACTACCAGATGCGCTACCTAGCAGTAGTATGCACACGTAGAATAGCTGTAGGACAATAAAATATTTTTAGACAATAAAGAGAGAAAGAATTACTGAAATGTGAAGGTTTACGGGTAACAATGATGCTTGGCTTTATGACTCCTGAAGGAAATCTAACTCTCAGTACGGGCTTTTATGACACCTGGAAAATGAGGGCTTGCATCTGAGAGCTCCTGCGTTTGCTTGAGGCATGCTGAGCATCCTCCGCTTGAACCACATCTTGTGATCTTCACTGAGCTCTTTCTAGTGTCTTCAGTCTCCATTTTCCATGGAGAATAAGTTTGTCTGCATCTTGCGGGAGTTGCTGAGCTTGCTGTGCTAGACTGGGCCTGTTGTCTCCAGGAGCTTCCCAAAGTCGGGATTTCTGTGTGGTCTTCCAGGAATCTCATTCAGAGAAATGAAGGGCAGCTTTGACTGAAACTGGTGGAATTTTTACCTTGATCCGTGGGAAAATTGCACCCATCAGCTGTGCGCAGGGGAACCTTGAATCCTCATCAATCCAGGGGACAAAAGAGCATTTCATGGGACCCATCTCTCCAACGGCAAATGAGCTGTTCTGCTCAAAATTGAAATGCTCATAATCAAACTATAAAGTTACAAATTTTAAGGTTGTCAAATATGTGCTAAGAATGGACAATTTGAGAAAGCTGTCATCTGTTCACAGATAGGAGGAACAGAGACTACATTCTCTCCTACATTTTCAGGATGTTCTGTCTCTGTAAGATAAAATCTATAGATACATTAAAATATTCATGCTTTAAACCATACCGTGGGACCTTGATTTCAGCATGGAAAGGTTCCATTGTTTCATAAAATAATAAAAATCATTTCTAGAGGCTGATATAAAACAACCCTTCTTTGATTGTTTCAGAGCATCACTCCTTCAGAGCGGCTGGGTCTTCTGGTAAAATCGACATAGTAGTTGCAACTCTGAGGAGATACACAGCAAGAAAATAATTTCAGTTATAGATTTTTATATGTGTTTTGGAGTAATAATTATAAAAACCTACTTAAGTTATTTTAATGGTCTTAAGCACCATTTGACTCCTACCTCAAAAAGACAAATCTAAGAAGCAAATGTGCAAAAGCTGAAAATACCTTCAACAGCCTCTCAAATTGCTTTTGACATGAATAAAGCATTTCACGGAGTAAACTTCAGGTCAATTGAAATTTTCCCTTCAAACGTTTCTCAGTTATATCCATAAAACAACCTGTGTGCTGGATTTTGAACAAATCACCTGTTCAGTACCCCCGGCTTCAAGATTTCAAACAAAAATGTTGGAGCAGACTAGAAGAGAATAACGTTCTCATCAAATTATTAGGGATTCCTCCATGGTTTCCTGGTCTTTGAGACATTTTACAACAATTTAGCATCTTACTGATAACTGGAGTGATACAATTTAGGGAGCCAGCATATCATCTTTGTTTGGAGTTGCAGTTGTCTTGCGGATGAAGTCATGTTTCTGTTCTAGTAGTCGATACTACTATGGAGCTTAGTCACTCAAAAAGCAGAGTTAATGGTACATCAGTCAAACTCTTGCCTGTATAATCCCAATTTTGTTCTTTTAGCGTGTTTGTCAAAGGTGGAGGTAGGAGGCTCATTGAGTGGATTTTAAATAATAGCAGTATTTCTGCATGGCTTTAAAGAACTTATATCGAAGGTAATTGCCTTAGGTAGGAAACTGAAATAATTCTTGGTATGAATGTGCGTATGGCAGAATGCGATTCGCCTGAGCCTCTGCAGTAAAATGGCCCAGGGGCTCCCTGGCAACGCTGCTCTGGGGGCTTTTGGGGCCACAGCATCTACATGAACTGCAGTTTTGACAGCTCAAGTTAAGCTGTCACTGGAGTAAGAAGTTTCTGATGAAGGCCCCATGCATCCATCCACACCCTGAGCCACAAATTTATGAAAGCAGCAAATCAGCTCCGTGTCAAGTGGCTGCTGTTAGGTCCCATGTCCACGCTCGAGCTATGGTAGTTGTCACAAGCTTTGGGTCCCTGTCAAGACGGTGCAGAGCTGAGTCTTGCAAACACAGCAGATGCTGCGTCTTGTGAATAATCATTTCATGGTCAAGCTAACCTGAGAAAGAGAGATTAAACCACCATCATTTTCCAGCAGCCCTTATTCCTAGGGTAAATGTGCAGCCTGGCACAGTCTTAGTCACAAGGAGGATCTGCAAATTAAAATATTTGCCTAAAAAAAGAGAAGATTTTAAAACCACCACTTTATCCACTGAAATTGCTTATCTTGGTGAACAATCGTGCTGAAGTTAATAGGACAGCTCACAATAGAGAGCTCTGCAGGCTCTGTGACATCAAGATATGAACTCAAGTAATGTACTTGTAATTTAAATTTATTCAAAGAGTATTTTATTAAACACTTCAGCATATGAATCTCTTTGAACCCATTGTGTCTACTGCTTTTAGTATTCCCCGTTTGCCATTTACTTTTCAAGTGGTGCAATTGGTTATTTAATTCATGTGGAACCATGTGTTCTTCCTGACTGGGTGGCTGGAGCATTTATAATTGGGAGGAAGGATTGAGTAGATCATTTATGACTTGAAAATTTGCACAAATGCACATTTGCACAATTATTTGCAAGTCTTCTGGCTTGGATGAATGCGCACAAACATGGGAACTGCAGCTCACGCTTGCGCTGCTTCCATGGATACTCTTGAAAACAAAATAAAAATGCTTATACAAATGTTTGAGGCAAGCAAATAAAGGAAAGCTGCCATCCATCAATACTGCAAATTCATGGCTCATCCAAAAAGAATGAATATTCTTTAGTATTCTCAAAGCAAAGCTGTGAAGTCCCAGCACCACCACGATTCATAATAAACTAAATACTGTGCAGACTTTATATTCAAATGCTGTTGCCGAAGTTTTATTTGTCGAAGGGCAAATGTTATGTTACTTTAATATCAGACTTGACCTGCCTTGGAGGTTATGTCCACAAGCACATTAGGAGGTGGTTGGTCTCCTCAGTCTTTACAGATGCACTATGAAAGAAGGCAACTGCACATGGAGAATACACAATTGGGTGTCTCTGCTATGAAAAACTTCTCCTGTGTGTGCCATAGCCTGTTTCTAGGACAATATATATGCCTTTTGTACATGCATTATAGGTCTTGAAGAGTAAAATTTCATCCATGAATCTTGCAAAACAAATGTAAACATGTTAGAGAAGGAATCTTCTGAGGTTCAGCCCGTGTTTTCATTCTTTCTTTCCATACATCCTGCTCATGCCATCTCCGTTTCCTTGGTAAAACACGTGCTGTTGAGAAAGTGCCTGTGCAGCGCTCACTGTTTTTAAAAGCAATTCTTAGAGCTCCAGCGTCACTTTTGCAACAGTGTTGGAAGCGCTGCAGTTTTGCCAGCAATTGATGGAGTGATTTTTGACAGCCTTTTCAGGTTAACTCTTTTCAAGAGCATTCCATTTGCTAGAGAGAGTTTCTGAATTTGGAGCCATCTTTAGGGATGCGGAGTTCAATCTCTTCGAAATACTGTCTATCGTATAAGATATTTTAAAATCCTGAGAAATTTTGTGCTGGGAGAACTGCCAGCAGAAGATGGGTTAAGGCATGATCTATTCTCTTCTCAAACAAAAAAGGCACCAATCTCCTAAATGCATGCCTTTGAACATTTGTAGCAGAGGGTCTCAAATGACCGTATTGATGTAACACAACATCCATTCTTCCTGAGACTCTCTATGAAACAGGGATCTGAAGCTAATTGACCGAATATATGTCACTTTAATGAATTAATTTGCTTTCTCGAACTCGATCTACTGTATAGCCAGTAGGGAGCTATCAGGCTACACGAAGGTTTTGGTTTTTCCTCCGTGGCTCTCAGCATGTCAGCTATCCCAGTGCAAAACTTAGGACCCAAAGCCTTTCTGTGCATTAGCCGTCCTCCCCGAAGGCTGTAAACGAATGAAAGCACATTTGTAATCCAGCTGTAAAGCTTCTTCATCTGTGCAAGATGTAATGTGGATAATATTAATCTTACCTAGATTTCAGAAATGTTTTGTGCAGAGTCAAGGAGGCGTTGGGTCGTACAGACAGGGTACCTGTGGCTCTGTTGTGCCAGAGTTACTTTTTTGTTCTATTATTCTGCATGTTGTAGGAGGTTGAGAGATGGCATTTGTGGTAGTATCTGTCGTAGCCATAGTAAGTAACTTGGGGGTTTGTGGGGAGCTTTGCAATGTAACGTAGTCTTTGGTCTTCTTCTGGCTGACCATCAGCCTTCAAGTTGGATGGGGCCTCAAGCAACCTGGTCTAGTGGGAGGTGTCCCTGCCCATGGCAGGGGATTTGGAGCTTGATGATCTTTAGGTTCCTTCCAATCCAAGCCATTCTATGGTTCTGCCATGGTCTTTTATTACTCTTTTTAGGTACTGGCAGGAGCTCGTGGCTGTTGCACCTCATCAGGGCTTGCCCTGCCTCCCGGCAGCTCTACTGACCCTCACCAGTGTAAGCTGGTAAAACAAGCAAATACGACAATGAATTTTTTGTTCCTGTAAAATTTCAACACAGTAATAATTTCTCCAGTGGATCCTCTCCCATTTATTGGGTCACTCTGCATGAACTTCTGGCCAGGTGCTGACCAACCTGTAGCTTTGGTCAGAGTCTTTCCAGGTGCAAAACGTGTGAACCTCCTTAAAAAGCTGGGAGAGAAGGGAGTACACCTGATAGCTCCATTCTGTAGCCTTGTGTATCTTTACAGAAACAAAGAAAAAATTAAAAATATTAGGAGAGTCTAGTGCTGTCATCTAAATTTTAATTCTTTTGAGGGGGTAGGAGTACTTAGGTACAGAGTGTAAGCTGAAGTCTGCTGTTAAGACCTCTCAGCACCCAGATATTTTGTTGGTTTCTGTGTGGTGTGTGTGTCAAAGAGTTGAGCAGTTAATTTCTGTGTCCCCAAACTGGAAATGGAGAGGGAGGAGGAGGAGGATGGATGGACTTGTGGGTCTGGGCTTTGCTAGGTTTCCTGCCTGATTTGGGGCCAGTCACTTTATCTTTGTGCTGCTGACTAGGAGGGATAACTGTGCTTCCTTCCCACCCACTTTCCTCTCATACTAATAATAAATAGGAAAAGAAGATGTGGAGAAACTGGGACACAGAGATGTGGCTGCCCAGCTGAGAAAAAGTGCATGAACGCTGCTTTCACTGGGTTTGAAGCATTTTGCTTCCAATTTATGTTTTATATGTGCAATATTCTGTGTTTAAGCATGTCTTCCTTGAGGGACAGGATTAAGCCTGATTCTCCACCTACGTAAATTTAACTGCTTTCTAGGAAGGCAGTGGAATTATGCCAATATGAGGCCAATGTAAGAGAAGGGATCACAGATCTGTCCCTTCAATTGGACCTTTTCCTGCTGGTCCTTCTTTTCTGAGCCAAGACTCATCTCAGGAAATAAATCATACTATCTAACTGAAAACCTGCTCCTGCTTCCAAACATTACTTTGTGCTTATCTTCGTTTTGGATTTCTGTTTACTGGTATTTATTATGTCGCAGACTTATGGTTCAGCATCCAAATTCTTACCAACAGATGGCAAGGCAGGATGCACAGGAGTAGTAAAATAAACAGGATAAATGCACAACTGCCCATATGTCTGAGAGGCTGGTACACATTTATGACTTCAGAACAAAAGGATGTTCTCAGTAGGCCGTTCCAGTGCTGTGCAGGGCTTCTCACTATTTTCTGCCTTGCCCTAAAGTCTTTCACTTCTTCAGCGTATTTGGATCCGTTAAATCGCAATATATTTTGTCCTCTCTCTTCTGTTCCCAGATAGTTGTTTCCTTTAGTTATTTGTCTCCACTCCCAAAGTACATCAGTTCATTTTACCTTAAAAATTTTAGAGTGGAAGGTGGCTCTTCCCTAGGCTTCAGATCATTTGTTTTTCTTTTGGAGTGGTTGTTTTGGCTATTTTGAGGGGCACACAGAGCTGCTGGGGACCACAGCAACATTTGAGATAGTGACTTCCTCTACATTGGGATTTATTACAATATTAATAATAAGTGGCCTTTCTAATATCTCAAAATAGCAAGCCTCGGGGCAAGCTGCCTGCAGGATGGATAGCCCAGCCTAGACAGACTTTAGCTAGATTTCCTTTCAAGTCTGGGGGCATTTTTGCCAGTTGTTGCATGCTGTGGGTCAAATGCAGTGAAAGCGTTGAAGCAGTTCTTGGTTTAGCCTGGCAGATAGTCCAGCCCCTCTTTCCCCTCCTCCTTGTGGCATCCTGTCATCTGAACATCTTTGTTCTCATTCTCTTTTTGCCTCTCCTTGCTGAAATGTTACAACTTTCCTTCTGCTAAAAAGATACCTTCTAAATTAGCTTTTCAATAACGGTGTGAGAGTCTTTCTTTAAAAAACGGCTAGATACTGCCTCAGGTAGAAATTTAGGATTTTTAATTTCTCTTCTTCACTCTCAAGCATCTCTGTGCTGTCCTGCCAATGAAAAATGTGTAATCGGATACTTGTCAAAAGGTATGAGGTTTGGATGCTCTTGTCTCTACCTGTTTTATTTTGTTTCCCATGCGTTTATCCAGGCTCCTGCTTACTTTAGCAGGAGCACCGTCAGTTCTTCTTCAGTAGAATAAAGTCATTTTTTTCTCAAATGTGAAGGAATGCTAGATTATAAACATGCGGTCATGATACAGAGAGACAGATGAAGGGAGAGCACATTATGGAATTACAGTATTTCCTGTGCAGATTGCCAGCGCCTGATATGAGTTAACCTCTTTTATTGTTCTTTTTCAAGCATTCCGCCTTTTAATTGCTGTTTTGGAATTGTGCCACTTAGTTATGCCCTTTGAATGCTTCTCACTTAGCCAGTCCCGTTAGCTTGATAATGCCAAATATTTCAAAGGTATTCAGAAAAGACAAGCATCCCCTGTTCGAGTGGGAGAGGTACCCCGTTCAGTGAGGAATTATCACCCTCGTTTAGCTGCCAGGTTTTGGTTTTTTTTTCAGATTTAGCTAATAACCATTTTTAAGCCACTGCCAAATCTCTACTGGAGATTTCAGATCAGTTTTCTCCCATTTACACATTTTAAATAATGCAGTTTTGTGCAGAATATGGATGACTGAATGTTTTCTCCTGTCTAAATATATAGCATTCAATAATGTTGGGATTGTTATTGTGTCTTACTTGCATCCCAGAGGCACAGTTTATCTATTGTTGCTGCAAGGCATTAAAAAGGAACGATGACATGTTGCAATTATGACTTGAAATAGGATCTTGCCAGAGGTACATTGCCTAAATATAATCAAATCTAAACCACAGCTTATTGCCTATACCTATCTTAGAGCTGTGCACACCTATCTCACGGCTCACCGAGTATCAGTGATGGCCATTAGCATTAGATGGATAATTTTGTCATAAGAAATGCTATGCTGTTGGGATTTTTTTAAAGCTCAGCCCCCAGCATTCAGCTGCCCACGAGCAAATGAAATGCTGGAAGACCTTGTGAGTATTTAGACTGAATTTTCAAAGGTAGCCAGATATGAAAGTCAGTAATATCCCTTTGTATATGACTCATTAATGGCCATAGTGGGCTTTAATCATCTTTGTCTAATGGATCTTCTAAATTCACGTGAACCGTAGCAATGCTCCTTTACATACTTGCCTACATTTTAATACAAAATTGGCCAGAGATGGTTTCTTTCTGTCTTTGTTTGTTTTTAGCAAGCTGATGAAACAGCAAGTTGCAATGTGTCGCATCATATTTTTATCCACATGGATTATGAACAAGGGTTGAAGCCCTCAGGTTCATGGAACAGAGCCCTGCTACCTGAGCCGGTGGCGCAAATAGCCCAAAGTGAATTGGTTTTCTCCAGATATGCCTCTGCTGATGGTGGGTAGGTTCTTTGTGGGCAATTGCGAACTGCCAAAACTTCAGGAACTTGGTTTCCAGTAGGGATTGCAGAGGGAGAGCCCCAGATTCTTCATCTCTTTCTTCCCAAATTTACTGTCCCCTGGTCCCACTCTGTCACCCAACATACACCCAGCTGTCAGCAGTTTATTCTGTACAATTAGAGCTCGGCAACATTGTTAATGATTTCAATTGGGTTTTATTAGGGGAACTGCTGGAAAATGTCAGTATCAAGCGGCGCTATCCTAGACATGATAAAATACCAATTAATAAATCAGGGAGCTAAGTAACAGTTTGGAAATGGCTTCTTAAAACTAGAGAAGCTAACCCTAACTGGCTGGGTGCTTATCCTCATCCTCCTGCCAGCAGTCAGCACAGCCTCAGTTACTTGCCATTACAGCAATTTCGGGTTCACCAGGGTGCTCTTTGCAGATGGACCGACCTCTTCCAGACAGACCGGTAGGACGCAGACAGCCCCAGTCCAAAAGCCCCTCTACATTTATGCATGTGCTGAACCCAAGCCAATAAACCTGGCACGAGGCTGAGTTTCTTGGCTCAGGCTTCGCACTGCTTGGATCTGCCCCCCCTGCGTTTGGATCAGAGCTGGTCCACGTCCCCCCAGCTCTGCCCGCTGCGAAAACACATTTTTGTCTGTCGACAAAAGATGCTCCGAGACGATGAGTAGTCTTTTCAAAGACTGTGGCTTGTGAACTCTAACCATATTTTCAGCGAAGATTTGTCTTTGAAGCTTGTGTTGCATCGGGAATCAACGGGATTTTATTTTTTGAGTTACTTAGTTGTTTCCAAAAATATTTATCCAGAACTATGCCACTATCTGCTGATCATGAGATTAAACATCCTGTGCCTCTCCTCAGTAGACTGAAGGTTTGCTTCAGAGGTTGGTAAGCGTTTCTCCTTTGCTCTGCACATTTTGCTGTGCTATTGTCCTTGCCTTTAGCGCTGGCGAATGCAGGCGGTTTTGGAGATGCTTTGGCATCCTTAAAGATGCAAGACCTGAAATAAAGCGTGTAGTATTTAGGAATAATGCTAGGGCTGAGTTCAGAGTACCACTTCTAATTATAGCCATTTGAACAATTTATTTGCAATGTCCCGCTAGGGTAGTGCTTATTAAAATAGAATCCTCTTTATAGTTTGGTAGCAAATTAAGAGGAAAAAAAAAATAGCTATCCCATTCCATCCAATGTCTTTGAAGGAGGTTTACCGTCCCTAATTTGCTTTCTAGGGATATTCACCTTTTTTTAACTTGTATTCCTGGTCTGAGTTTTAATGACATACTTTGTGTCTCTTGGTAGCCAATTCCCAGTGACCTTTTTCCTCATTTTATTTTAATTTCTCTATATAAATGGCAGCATTCTAGCTGGAGACAGTCTTTGGACACCGCAGCAAAACCCCACAGAGAAGGAAAAACAGGCCAGAAATTTTCCACCTGAATTCTAAGTCCTACCCGTGGCTTCGGCTGCGCAAAGAGCCAACACGCTTAACTTTGCAGGGTCAGAGGAGCACTCACACGCAGAAGCTGGACAAAGGGCAAGTGGTTCAGGATCAGGGCCAGACCTGAGCAGCCAAGACCTCGCTGTCGGCTTCTCCAGGCATCAGTGCTGGATGCAGCTACTCCTACAGGTTATCCCTTTTTCTGGCATGGCTGCTCTGCCCCGGGAGGGCTGAGCAAGTGTTTGCAGCTGGCCAGAACACGGGTACACAGTTCCTAATGCTGATTTTTATAGTATTAATGTGCACCTGTTTTGGTGGCCAACTGGCTCTGCGCTCAGCCTAAAATGCGTGTGTAAGCCCTGTATTAAAAGAGGCATAAGAATTAGCGTGTATCAAACATGTCATTAGCCACGTGCCTGGTAGACATAATGTAGGATAATGAATATGATCACAAGAATAAATTAATAACTGAAAATATTTTTTATACGTATGCACACTTAAAACAGGATAAGAACTAAGTGACACTTGTGTCACCAGTTTATAATTAAAATGCAGTGCTTGAATGAAAATGTAAGCTTCAATTAGCCGGCACGACCCTGCTTCCGGCTTTACTTCCCACTGAAAAGCAACGATAACAAGCTCACATTTATTATCAGAGTTTTTCCTGGAGCTGTGCACTGAAACATGCTCACATCTGAGCCCTTTCACTGAAGACATTTTTTCGCTTCAGCAGTTTGGCATGCCATACAAAGGCTCTCTGATTTTTAGTGATGTTCACCTCCTCTTACATAAAAATGTTTTCTGTGCATATTATTTGGTTTTAGTTAAAGTCCAGGTGCACGGGTTACTGAAGAACCAAAAGGATGGCTCATCACATAGCACAATGGGTAATTATTGCTGAGCTTCACTGTACTGCACAGACAAATCCTTTCTTGGAGCTCAGCATTGTAGCTGTGAGAGACAGAAAATACCTACTATCTCGCCCAAAGTCCCACAAGGGTAAGAATAGATCCTCTGGTATATGCTTTGCCCATTTAATTTTTAACTCTCTCAAGAGACAGAGCCTCACAATTTTGTTTAGAGATACTATTTTGCATTTTAATTTCACCAGTGGGAAGTTAATACATCTATAAATTATGAGGTCTCATGTGTTCCCGTTTTCATCCCAGGAGTCTTTCCAGTGTAAAATGGTTAAATAATTCTCTGGGTTTGGCCCCTGTTCGAGCCAAGATTTATCTTGATTTGTGCACAATCCACACAAAGTTTGATGCTGCATTGCCTAAAGAATTGAGCTTCTGATTTCTGCAAGACAAGGCAGGATCTTTGGCTTGACAGCTGAGCTCCCTGTGTAGGAAGGAAGAAAACCCTGGTGCGGTTCTGGAAATGGGTGTGCTGGGTGGGCACCAGCCTAAGTCAACTTGAAGGAAGGTTAGTGCTGTGCTGCATCTTGGCTCCTGGCTGAGCGCTCCACGTGAGGGGCAATGCCATCCACGGGAGATCCAGATCCCCGAGGTGCCTTTTGAGAGCTGCTGACAGCAATGGTGCCTTCCCGGACACTAATCTTGCCAATGCCCAAAAAATAGGAACCTTTTAGTCTAGGACTTACTCAGCCTGAAGATGTCTGTCATGTCTTGTGGACATGCCGTAGGTACTCGGTTGGACATTTTTGCACCCTGAAAATTGGTTCACGTGTGGACAAGGCTACAGGAATCGGAGTCTAAAATAAGAAGGGCATGCCCTTCTCAACCGGTGCTTAGGACAGCTGGTGAAAGGCATACAAACCCTAAGCAGCCCCAAAATGTCAACACTGAGCAGCTGAGCCTCAGAAAGTGTACTCAGGGAATATGTCCTCTCTGACGGAGATGGGACCAAATGTCCACATGGATATCTTTTCAATGCCCCTTCCAATATTTTAAGCAATTTCTACGGGCAGAATTCTTGTAATGTAGGAGTGCATGTCAAGCCAGGATGTCTCAACTCAGAATAGATCTGTGCTCTTAGCTTTGGGTCAGGCACTGATGTGTAGTGTGGTTAGAGCCCCCAGGGACTCTTCAAGTTGTAAAAACTACAGACCTTCTGGTTTTTCACTGGTGCTATTCACATGGGACAGCGTGACCTCTCCAGAAAGCCGTTCCAACAGCAGCACAGCGATCTCCCTCAATAGCATTTAATAACTACCCATGGAGAAAATTATATTCTATTTAAAAGGCCAGAAAAATCATCTTCAGTTTAACTCTGCTGACTTTGGTAGAATTATACCAAAAATTATTTTTGTCCAGTATCCTTTCCCATACTAATGTTCAGTAGCTGGGCTGAAAAAGCCTTTCGGAGGCAGATTTAGCAAGTCTGAATGGTGAAATATTCTTTTAATTTTCCTTCTCACACGTTGTTTTAGGTGTAGCTTGGAACGCTGCCCTTACGAGAGGCATCCCTTTAAATATTTATACAGCATCAGTATGTAGCCACCTTCATACGTTTTTAATGATATGTTTCTTTCTAAATTAACCATTAGGTAAGGCTGTTCTATAGAGTTCCATAGTTTGCACTGCCTTCATGCTACCCTTGGATTTTTATTTCTTTATTTATTTCACTGTGGAACAATGAAGATGTCAAGGCAAGGCCCAGGGGCACTGTGGAAATCGAATTCTTGGAGCTCCACTGCTGTTGCCATGGTGGACACGCACTCAATAGCACACTGTGCGGCTCTGCAAGCCAAGGGGATTAAAACCCTGGCCCCGCTGCTGGGCCATGGCAGTTCACCGCTGTTACAGTGGAGGCTCTTCCTTTCCGTAATTGTAGTTCCCAGGATCGGGGGGGAAAAAATATTGAAGCAAACCCGAGCAGTGGGAAGAAGGCAGTGCGAAGGGCCAGGGAGTGATGTCTCCTTTCTGAGGTTCTCACAGGGAACCGCAGTTGTGTCAGGCAGGTTTCTGGAATTTCCAGAGGCTTTTCTCTTTTGTCTTCTCATTTTGTGTTAGTTAGTAAGATGCTATGGTATGATGAGGTGAATAGAACACAGCCTGATGCTGTCAACTGAGTCAAAGATCTTTACTATTTCCTCAGGCCGAAAACCCACAGATGAGTAAAAGTGTGGGCTCAAGCCATGGGCTTTTATAATGGTGGGATTTATGAGTCTTGTTTAGTTATACCACATTATCCCAGAAAACTGATTTCTGCAGAAGCTGCTGGGGGCTTGTTTCCATTCTGGCTTCCCTCCCTCCTAAGGGGACCATGGGAGGTGGCTGCACCCAGAGATCACAGCTCCATAACCAAAAACTTGGCAAAGCCTCAGCAGATTGACGGCACACGCATCTCAGGTTTGGGAGGGAGATTATTCCCCTGACAAAACAAAGTGACATCAGAGCTTGTCTTATGCCCTGTGATACTGAAAGCAAGAGTGAAATATTCCTGCAATGACCTTTAGAGCTGACTCCAACTTCTTCTTCTCCTGCCTGCTGAAGGGGCCTGATTCTGTACTTGTTTTGTAAGTAAGGGCTTCAGTTAAGTTAGTAAAGATTTTGTCTGAGTATAATGGGCTCAGCAAACTACCGAAATGCAATTTCCCTGAGTTCCAGTGTATTGAGAAGGAGTTTGAGTCACAAGCAATCCCCTTCCAGCACCAGAGCTCGGCTCCCGCCGCACACACTGCTGAATCAGTCCCGGTAAGGATGTCACCCTCTCTTCTGCTGGCATGTAAGATAATAAAAACACTGGGGTATTTTCCTGTCTTCTCTCCTATGAACTGAATCTGGTAAGATTTGGCTCCAGCAGTGACTTGGTTTGCTTTTTAAATGTACTGGTAAAGCGACATTGTTGACTCCAAACAAAAACCGCCTGGGCTTGGCATTCCCGACTGCGCCTCAGGAAAAGGAGCCAGGCAGCAGCCAAGGCACAGTGAACCCTTCAACTACGGGAAAGGCAAGGTATGGCCAAGATTAAGTTGTGCCGTTATTTGAGGGTCTTCTTTGGGTTGCAGAGGCATTTTTTCCTCAGTGTTTGCTGCAAATATGTTTAAATTCATGCTGTTTTGGAGGCAAGTAGTCAATGCATCTGAAGTGCATACTTGACATATGCTTCTTTTCACATGCTGTCCTCCATTCGTTTCATGTAGCAGATGCTCAGTTTACCACTTTAAATGTATTCTTATTTACCAGAAATTATTTTAGAAAATAGCTGTTTGGAACTAAACATTTCCAGCCCTTCTTCTGGGTGCTGGGAGCTCCTTTTTGCAGCTGTCCTGGGTGGCTGCATGCAGATGTTGACAGGTTAATTTGCATTTGAAGAGCTGGATCCAGTGAGCTAAGCATGGATTTTTTCTTCCCTGTCTCTGAAGGCAGTCACTTAAACACTCCTTGCCAAATTTAGGCCTGATGCTGCTGTTCTTAATTAACTAGAGCAACATCCAAGCTGAGTTTGCCCCATTGTTAGCTGCCCATTTATTCCAGGGTTGAATTAAGCCCCCTGACCATGGAAAAGAAAGGCTCTTATTCTGAAGATTGATTGTACAACAGTGAAACGCAAGGACGGTCCTAATTCACAGCAAGGCTGTGTGTACAGGCTGCTTCATCTGATTTCCACTATGTTGTCCCGTTGCCAGAAACTGCAGGTCCAAACCTTCCAGCTGAGGTTTCTGGTTTACCTGGCTGCTGCACACTGCTGGTGTGTTCCTGATTACTAATGTCTTAGTAAAAAAGGAAATCCTGCTAGCGAGAAAAATGTTCAACTTGGCTCTGCTTGATCCTCCTTCCTGGAGAGTACTTTCGTTGTTGTTGTTGTTGTGGGGGGGCTTTTCCCCTTTAAAATAAGATTGCATAAAGACTTCTAGCACAAAGACCCACATTTAGACTTCAGTCCCTGCCATCAGTACAGAAAAATGCAGAAGTCCTGCTCCACAGCCATACTAAAAACTGTTGCTCCTGGTCTTTCATGTGCATGATCCATTCACATTGACTCAAAGCACGATCTAGCAGAGACCAGAAACTTTCATGCTGTAGCAGGGAGAGGAGCTAACATTCAAAGAGCTGCAGCCCTTTCACGATCAAGGTCCATACACTTTGCTTCCTCTTCATTTTCTTTTCTTTCCTTTAGATGTTACAAAACTGTCAAGGAAAGCTACATCCAGCAGGTATTAGAGCGCTGAACTGAACCTGCAGAAGCATGGGAAGGCATAATGAAGGTTGTCTTTGGGTTTTTTACCTTCATTTCACTGTGATTCTGTGCTTCCTTGCCATGATCAGCGGTGGACAGATGCTGGTCTCACTTCTCACCCATAATTGGGATTTCAGCAATTTTCCAGTTGCCTTGTGCTGGTCTAACACGAGTTACAGCTGCAGCTGAGTTTGCTGCACATCCCCCTGGCAGAGACTGCCATGGGGATGAAGTTTCCCATCTGCACTTTGGCAGTTCTGGTGTCCACACGTAGGCACTATAATGAAGCATTCACGGCCAAATTCTTACTGATTACGGTCAAGTACCAACTAATTCATCCCCGCACTGTGCATGGGTGGGTTTGAGAGGCCGCTGGTATGCTGCACTTTATTAAAGAATAGAGTTTCCTCCAGTCCATAATTTGCATCATGCATGAAGCTTTTCATGTAGAGATTTTTTTTTTCCTATGTAAGAACTTAAGGAGAGGGGATAGGAATAGAGAATGTTGCTGTTAGGCATGGTGGCATAAGGTGACTCCACATCATTACCGATACAAGATTACCCTATACAAGAGTAACTAAGGACAGAATTTTTGACCTTCAAGATTTTCTTATCTGTAAACATTTTAACTGTATAGCAGTGGAACCCAGCTTGTCAACAACCAGAAATAAAACTAATTTAAAACCCCACAGTGGCAGTGGAATAAATTCATACATTTATCATTTTAGAGGTTCCCATTGCTCCTGCCTCTTTTCCTGGAAGGTTTAAATTATTAGGTTGGTTTTTTTAATGTTATGCTTATTCTCCTAAGAGTAGAATACAATTTACAGAAGCTCATACGGATGAAAAAGCATTTTCCTTTTGCACCATTGCTCCCACAGTTAACACACACAAACCTGCACCTTCCAGCTTTCCAAAACTTCCGCTCATACTGTCAAATAAATGAATTTAATATTCAGAAATTTATCCTGAAATCCTTAAAAGAATAGGGTTTATTACTTGAACTTTTGCTTAAGAAATATCATGTGTCTCAGTGTTTGGCACGAGACTTTATCTGGTCCAGTTAAAGGGGCAGATTCTTCACAACACTTAATGTGGGGCTGGTTCTGCCAGTGCTAGAATTGCAGATATTTGCATGAGAAAAGATCCTTAAAGTGAAGAAATGCAGGATGAGGATGGAAGCTTACCAGAACAGTTGGAAAGAACCTAGTAAAATGAAATTCACTATCTGCTGCTGTATATCTCCCAGGTTTTCTGCTTCTGAGACAGAAGGGTGATTTTTAAGCAGAATTTTAACTTCCACATGCATGAATTATTTCTAGTGACTTGCTCAAAAATAGCAATTTGAGCCTGAGTCGCAGTGTCCTTACACGGGACTGGAGTGGGACCAGGCAGCCTGCCCGTGCCTGGGAACAGGAGACTTCTGCACACACCTCGGCCAAACACCCCTCCTTGGGTCAGGCACTGCGGGCTGGGCACAGGCTCTCAGTGTCCCTCCCCTGACACGGGTCAGCAGGGAATGGCCAGAGTCTGGGGTCCAGACATTTCATAAGGTCTGAGCCAGCAAGGGAGAGCCACAGTTTGGTGCTGATAGAGGGTAACGGGAAAGTGCTGTCCCCCGAGAGCAGGGGAGCATCATGCTGCGTGACTCAGAGGCACAGCTGAGTCACAGCCTCCCGTGGCTTCTCCTGTGATGGGAATGGGTTAGACACCGTGTTTGAGATTGTGCTTAAAGTCACGATCCAAATCATCGTGTTCAGGCTCCTCATTTGCTTCGCAAGGAGCAAGTATGTTGCACTTCTCGGAAGAAGCAAAAGGAGTTTATGGTGTGGGAAAAACCAGCTCCTGGATTCCCGCTCATGAGAGTGCTGTTAGAAGAAAAAAAAATCCAGCAGAAGCCACCTTTAAAGCACAAGGGGATGGCAGTATCTCTGCTGGAGCCCCTCAGAAGTCAGCAAAGGTGCACCTGGCATATCGAGTATTGGCTGGTTAGCAGGACGCATCGGCTAAGATTGCCTGAGGCATGTGGAGCTGCTGTGGGAGAGCATTGGCATCTCATGAGGGTACAGCCGTTCTACTTGAGAGCACTTAGGAGTAGATCTGCAGAGGGGTTTAGATGTTGCTATGCCTAAAAAGTAGAAACTCAGCCTACAAACCCCAGTGCCCTGAACAATAAAAACACTGAAGAGCAGAGCTCAGGAGCTGGACCCTAATGGTGAGCGGGCCAGCATCAGACCTCAGCTTTGCAAACCCACATAGCTGGTGTTTCAGGCTCATCCCAAGGGGTGGACATCACGTTTATGGTCCTCTGGATGGAGTTGCAGCAGAGCAGGCATGTGTCGGTGAATCCTCCTTGGATGCTGGCACTTGCCTTGCAGCACCGTTAGCGTTAAATGACGCGGCACAGCCTCACTCCCCGGTAGGTATTTGCTGGCACGTAACCCGGTGAATCCAGTCTATGGAGCGTGAGTGATCTATAGTCACTAGGCAAACTTTCTCAAGAGCTTATTTAGGAGAGAAAGCCCTGACGCATCGGCAGCGCTGTGTGCAGGAGAGCTGCTGGAGCCGGTTGATATTTCGACATGACTGAGTATTTTTAGAGCCATCCTATGGTGCAGGATTTTTAACTTCCATTTCACAGCCCTTGAAGCCTGGCAAACTTTCATTAACATTTGATGCCTTGAAGTCATGCAAGGTCTCGAGGGGAAAGGGAGGAGAAGGAGGAAAAAGAAATACACCTTTTTGGAGTGTATAGTTTGCAAAGTTGCTGTGAAGCTTAGAAAAAGCCTCCAGTCCCCCCTTTTTGTGCTTTTAAAGTATCCAAACCACTCAGAGAGCATAGCTAGAATCCCAAACCATGGCTGTGTGGGAGAGTCTTGCTTAATTAAAAAATTACATGTTAAATACCTGGAGTGTCTCTGACCCTTGGAGGGAATGAAGCACTTTCTAAACAGAGAGGTCCCCACCTGAGAAGGATTATGCCTCTCTTCTTCGTCCATTGTTAGGCAGTTTTGCTAATGTAGGGCTCTTTGACCTATAAATCCCCAAATTGTTGATAAGTCATCATGCCTCCATCCTAGAGAGGAGAACCTGCGACACAGAGCAGTTAAAAGATTTGCTCCCAATTCCCACTGCACATGCTGCCATTTCTGCACAGCACAAAGTAAGGCTTTTCTACCCAAATTTGTACACGGTGAAAACACTGCTTCCCTGGCTACAAGGCAGACTTTCAGCTGGAAGATAAATTAACAGAAACTCTATCCCCCCCCCCCCCCACAAATATACACACACACAGTCTCTTTGCACACAACTGAGATTTTTTCATAGGCTGAGGGAGTTGGAAGAAGAGATATATTTTTGTCTCCTTGGCAAAAATATATTGGCAGCATATCACTGAGTTGTAAAGATTGAGTAAGTACCAGAGCGTGGCCCCGTTAAGAGAAGCGGGTTTTGGAAAGCTGCCCTTCAGCTGCCTGCGCCCGTCTGCCAGGACCATTGCAGGGATGCTTCCCTGGGGCGGGGGTCTCGGCGTGTGGGACCCTAAACAGCCCATACAGGCTTCTGCGGAGGAAGAGGAGTTTGTAATACCTGGAAATGAGGAGCTGTCAGCTCCGCATCACTCCAGATGAAGTGTCTGAAGGGGAGAGGAGCTGTAAATCTCCCCTTGTGCATGGCAGCGTTCCCGGGCGGTCGGAGCCGCTGCCTGCCTCCCAAGCTGCGTACCTCTCGGGAGGTCTCGCCAAGGTGGTGACAAACTGGTCCTCTCCTGCTTTCAAAACTCGAGAGGAAATATGGTCCCCGAGATGCTGTTATACAAGGGCAGGGAGAAAGATGAAGGACTGATAAGGGAGGGCTGTGAGGGAGTCAACGGCACAACAGCCAGCGCGGCCAGGCACGTGGGCACCTGCCTTTTGTCTGCGCTTCCCAGAAAAAGGAACATTTCTTGGTTTTTCTCCTCCCAGCTGCAAACATTCCCAGACACTTCCATGCCATCCCAGGACAGCAAAAAGCAGTAAGCATTTCTGGTTACAATGGAAGATGTGCCTGATGCTGATAAGGGCTGGGACTCTCAGATAAATTCCAGTTCTAATTCTGAGATTGGCTTGTCCAAAGCTACAACACCATTATCCTTCCCCAGTGCAGGTAGAGACATTCCATAGTAAAATGCAATTCTGAAATGCTGGGAGTAAACTCAGAAATCTCGACAATAAAATATTTATGCATCTGTGCTTTAGTGCATTGTAATTTTGCATGATATGCTTTGCTTTTCAAGACTGACTAGATTAAGGCACTTCTGATTCATTAAACATATTTTTCCCAAATGCTGTTTCTACAAATATTGTTGGGCCATTGTGTTTAGTTGTATTTATTAGCTGATGTAACAAGGAGGTTACATCTTCCATAAACCTGAGAGGAACCCACTTAAATGTGTTGCTCTGAATCTCAGCAGAGAAGAAAACAGTTCTAATGAATATTTAAAGCTTAAAGAGGTCATGCTGCTTTTGCAGTCTCATTTTTATTTGTCACTGCTTAGTTTGCATTAGGAAATAGGAAGTTTCAGGTGCAGGAGCCAAATGAAATCTCTTCTGCATGTGTTCGTTTAAATAGATCTATTTGGTAGCCGTCTCCATTTTTATGTATTGGGTCATTTGTTAACTGTAATAATTTAAATCATTCCTGGGAATTACAAGTTTCAGGCGCATAATTTTCATCAGGCAGTGGCTTTGTGCATCCCCTTGCCTTCTGTCAGCAGCATGAGCATCGGCTCTTCAGCCGGGCAGGGCTGTGGATGCAGGCAGAGCTGCTCAGGGAGGACCCAAGTCGCCATCTGGTCCTTGTCTCCGCAGGCACCACCAATCTGCCAAGCTCCTGCTCTCCTCCTAGGCTCTCTCCTCACCTCCGGCCACCCACCGCCCACCCTTCCCGTCTCCTCCTCCTCAGCTCTGTCTCCCTCCCACTTTCTTCCAAGCTTCCTTTCCTCCTCCCCTGCTCCCATTCCTCCCCGCCCTGCTCCGAAGCTCTCCTTTTCCTCCTTCTTTTTTACCTCACTCTCTGCCTTCCTCCTCCAGGCCCTTATTCCCCCACAGCTGCTCATCATTTTCCTCCTCCTCTCAACATGCCCCAGTGAGACCAGCCTGCCCCATCTCCTACACAAGGCTGGTTACAGCCAGAGACACCCTGTCCTGGCCGCCAAGGCACCTTCTACCACCAAATGCCTGCCAGCACCTGCTTTTCCTGAAGGTATGGCACCTTATGGGTTGTACCTACTGCTGGGAATCAGGAGTAACCAAATCAGTAATAACCCTCATTCAAGCTAAAGTCCTTCACATTTCCTTTATATTTTCTTCCATGATGTATAATAGTTGCAAAATGGTTTTGTTCCTTTATTTTTTTTCAAGCTGGAACCTATTTCTAACCAGCAGCTCTGTTATTTGTTCCCGAGGTTAGAGATTAGCCCTGAGTATTCAACTAGACGACACGCATCATGCTCTTCTCTCCTAGTGGAGTGTCTATTCCACTAATACATCATGCAGATGACTTTTGAAACCTTTGCGTTGCATTTCCCAAATCCAGCCATCAGCAGAGTTTGGCAGTTACACCCCTTTCTCCTAACCTTTAGATACTCTGTTGTCATCTGCCTTGTTTCAGTCCCGCAGCACTGATTGTGCATGATCAATCTCTAGAGGTTTAGCTTCTATGTATAACTCAACAAGCTGGCATAGAAATGAGGAAGACATGCTCCAAAATGCATGCAGATCCAACTCAAGGTCACTGCCTTATGAAGACAGACATATTCCAAGCATTCCCTTCAATTAAGATGATTTATGGAGTGAAATTTCCCTACTGTTTCTTCAATACCCAACTATTTTTCTAAATGCCATCATCTTATGATCAATCACTATGGATTGAAGAGACGTGGAACAATGACAAGATTCCAGGAGTGTCCACATATCCTGCATATTCCTAATCCATTAACTAGTGAGCTCCTACATCACTACTTTCCACACTTTTCCATCACTACTTTTCACCAAAAAACCCCAACTTTGTGGTGCATGAATGAGCCAAAAGAAGGTCTGTAAAGAAGGAGTGCAGTTCTAGATGTCAGGTTAGAGACATTCCCTGCTATTAGAGCAGACAATAATTCATTTTATGCAGAGAGGTAATTATGTGATGCCATGTAAACTTCTGAGACACCAAGAGATCTCACAAGGAGTATCAATAATATGAACCATTTTTCTACTGACTATATCTGGGGGGGTTTTCCATTACAGAAGAAGATATCCTGTGCGTGTTACCCCAAACATCCCCAAGGATTACCTGCGGCCTTATTCTGGAGAGTTACTCCTTAAATTTTAGACTGCTGTATGACAACTGCAAATCTTGCCTTGTTGTGAAATAAGGATAGTTCAGGAACATGAAAAAGTGGCAATTTAAGAGGGTCTAAAAGTAGAAATTAAGAATGAGAAGGCAATAGCTCAAGGCTGCACATTTATGAAAGTTGAAGCGGCAGAAGATACAGGGGACAAAGCATCACACATTGTACTGGGTATGTTTCATCTAGCTCAAGAGCCGTATCCATTCCCCAGATGTGACCGTGACTATGTCTCAAATTATAAACTCAGTAGAGACTATGAAGAGACATGAATGTCCAGTTCCTTAAATTTCCTCCCCCAGGTAGTGACGAGCCATGATACAGGCTTTATAGACATGCTGTGATCATAAGAGGTGAAACCGTCAAGCCCTGGTTGATCACCATGTTAATGAGGGAGAACTGATGACTTACTGAAGTAAGGGAAACCAGATGGATAAAAACCAAACTATTCCTTAAGGGAAACTTGATTCCAATTGTGCCAACAAAGGGAAAAAAGCACAGTTTGACAATGTGAAAATAAACACAATTTGTCATTTTGCAGCATATGAACGCGTCATCAGACAAAATGACTATCTGTTCTCAAGATTGCATCCGGTACAATTTGGCGTTTCAGCCCTCTCATAACGATTGATGGACTGGCAGCAGTCTGCCTGAATGAGCAGTCTTTGTACTGGGGAATGTATGTCAGGGTTAAGAATACTGGGGGGGAAAAAGTGGATTTTGGTCCAAATCAAGATGTACCTGCATCCTGGCTAGCATACAGGCCACCACAGCTTTTTTCCCACTGCTCTCTGAGGTGTTGGAGTGATGATGGCCACTGTGTAGCTAGAGTTTTGAATAGCAAGCTATTCTCTGACTCATTGTGCCAAAAGCACTGCTGGTTACTAAAGTACTTCTTTAAATTAAGGCGTTTTGGAACAGAATATAAGTAAGAGTTGGAAACTCATTGGAGAATGACTTTCAGTTCAAAGTTCTGATGGGTGAAGATGCTCACCTAAGAAGCCAACAGCAACTCTTCAACTGCTCTTAGACCAATCTCAGCTAAGGCTGGCTTCTCTAAGCCAACTACAGAACCCTAATGTGAGTTTCTAGCCAAACTCCAAATCCTTCTTAAAAGGACAGGGATGATTATATCAGCCACCTAGAAACAGCTTTGGCAAGTAGCAGCAGAGCAAAGTATGGAAATGAGTGGTGAGACAAACTTCTGGGCTGCCGGGATAAAGGAGTGCGGCATGAGATGCAGGACGAGATGAGGTGTGAAGGCAGAACACAGCAAGCGTGGGCCGTAGTGGTAGATAGAAAAGCAGACACAGGAAAGTGAGTTAACAGCCCCATGACAACTAGAAATGTTGACAGTCTCTTGGGACTGAGCCAGGCATGGGAACGCTCGCCATGGCAGGGCTAACTTAGCTATGACTTGAAAATGTTCCTCAAGCAGCATCACCAACATTGCCCCCCAAAAAATCCCCTCATACCCAGCTTGAGGAATTGCCCCTATTTCCCTGTGCAGGTGATTTACAAAATGCAAACTGAACATCAGGGCTGGAAGCATGTCAGCATTTCTTCCTAGAAAACACAGAGTCATTCCCTCAATGAGCTCCATAAAAAGGAGCAATAAAAAAGACTAAAATAAGCCACAGAATCTTCCCGAACTTCCCCCACTTTGCCATCCAAGCGGCAGCACAAGAGGACATGGTTAATAAGGAGCAAGTTGCAGATGGTGGTAGGAAGATCGTCAGCAATGCACAGAGGGGCTACGGGGGATGCCTGAGCAGTGGAATATTGCAGCACACCATTTTTTTCTGCTGTTTGGCTAAGGAAGGGCAGCTGTGAAAGGGAGAGGAGCATTGCTGAATAACCTCCATCATGACTTCT
Organism: Eurystomus gularis; assembly: GCA_013400335.1. Lineage (NCBI taxonomy): Eukaryota > Metazoa > Chordata > Aves > Coraciiformes > Coraciidae > Eurystomus > Eurystomus gularis. Next base: position 155,253 of record VZZY01025765.1, on the reverse strand, counting down.
GTGGCCAAAATGCTGGTTTATGAGAGGAACTTTTGAAGAAAATGGAAATTAAGTAGCTCAAAACAACATGTAACATACAATCACCCCTTGCCTACTTTGCTGCTGTCCTACATTTCCCTGATACTGTTGGTATTCACTATGGTAGCACAAGGACACTTAGTACTTTTGGCAGCAGTTTTGTAATGACTGAAGAGAATTCAAAGGACAGCCGCCAGACACTGTGATGTGTTTTATTAGCTCCCAGATGTGCAGGTGAGGTGAATCTTCAGGAAAGGCGTTTCGCTGCCACAGATTTTCTAACGTCACTCAAGGTCTCAAATAAAATCTTATAATGGAACAAAAGGCTGTCGTAGAATTTTAAAGTCGTCTTTGGCAAAGCATCTTTTCTGCATCTGTTCATTTCTTGCACAGAAATACAAATGCACAACGTCTTTGATGATATTTGCCAAGCTGAAAACAGAAGGTCATCTGCTGAGGCTGTATGTAGCCATGTGAATTATAACCGACTGAGCCTCTGTGGGCATTTCCCTGGATGCCTTCTGCTGTAGGTGATCCAAAATCTGGAGACGCTTTACCAGGCTGTACAAAATAGCATTCAGGTGCTAGGTCCTGGATTGCAGCATGCTGAAATAATATTTCTTGAAGAGTAAAATTGTTCAAGCCAGAACGAGAAGTCACCTGCCGACAGCAGACTTCTGCACCGCCTAAGAGAGATAATGTCTTCTCCTGTGTGGCTAACTTCTTCAGGAAACAGTGAGCATCTGCTGATGCCTGGAGATCAGCTGAGGCACCACATCCAGGCCACAGGAAACTCAAGAGTGTCAGAAAAGAGTGGGCCGTGACATGAAGGTCAAACTGCCCTAGCAGGAACCTCGCCGGTCACTATTTATGGCTGTGAGATTGGCACCCAGGTCAGTGGAGATGGATCTTCTGCAATGCGGAGCATGAGCTCCGCTACAGTTTGAGACTACTGTAGAAAAAAGCCATGTGAGGAATAAAGCAACACAACCTTCTTTCTGCAGGGATACGGTGAAAGGAGAAGCTGTGGGCTGCCTCTGCTCCCAACAGAGAGGGCTTTGTGGAGGAGCACCAAGGAGACACTGCAGACAGCAAAAGGCAATCAGATCATGCACTGCCCCAGTGCCGACAAGTTAGGGAAAGCAGATTAGAATATCCTAAAGTAAATACTTGAGAGTGGTGCTATGATAAATACGGGAGGGAGCATTAGCTGCTATATGAAGGCAAGAGAAGAAGTGGAGTGAGGTTAAGGGTGGGACTGAGCATGTCAAATGACAAGATAAACTGAGACCTGTTCCTAGAGAAAACAGGCTTTTGCCAGACTTGAGGGGAATGGTGAGTGTTAAGAATAAAGGCCGGGGTGAGAGAGGAGCGTGATCCCCTGCCAACACCAGCTCATTTGCAAGCGTGTGGGCAGAAGCAGCTGCGAGCTGCTCCGGCGGGCATCTCCTCCAGCACCACTGCCGCCGGAGCAGTCTGAGCCCTCATGAGGTGTTCAACACACTGGGAAGGTGTCTTCTGCTTAAAGACATTACAGAGGAGCAAGACGGAGCAGGCAGCAAAAGCGACCAGTTGTTATTCACGTGGCATCGAGGGGACTGATGAAAAGCTCTGAGCAGCGGACGGTCTGTAGGCAGCGGAGGGGGAGGACTGGAAAAGGGGGAAATTCATGTCACAGCAGAAGATAAGAAAATAAGAGACTTGAGAAGGAGTTTTGCTTTGCCCACCAGACAATTGAAAATAGATCAAAAGAAGAACCCAAAGGGTTTGTTAGAGCTGACAGCTCCTAAGGAAGAAAGTGGGGCAAATTTCATACATTTCAATATTTTAAAACCATTTTCTTTTTGCCCAGGAAGTGGAGGGGAGTAAACAAAGGGAGAAGAGCAGATTCTGATATCACTGCTACTGGGCAAGACAGATTTGGGTCCACTGCACTGAAATCGGAACCTGGCCCTTAAGTAGGCGGGTCAGCTCCCCGCAATAAGAGGCTTGTGAATACTGAGTTACAGGATGAAAGATAGAGAAAGAAGGAAAGGACTTTTATGAGGAAAAATAAAAGATTCTTGTTTCACTGTCTCCACACCTGTAGAGAAACATGGTTAAGATTCAGGATGAATTCCTTTTGAAGCCTCAGCTGCGCTGAATTTGCTTTAGCCCGCCCATGCCACGCACGGACAGCTCGTGCTGCTCAGCTTGTTTATGGTACCCAGCTAGCCCTCAGTTATGGGAGTGGACTTCTAATCTCTCTAGGTCCTAAGCATTTTCTGAAAGCAAGACCTACCCTGAGACAAGCATGACAATAACCCCAGGTACTAGCAGTGCTCTTCATCAAATCCACCTTCAGGATGAAACAAAAATACAAACTGTCATATGGACAAATATTTCGTGGACTGGCAGGAGTCAGGGGGTGTCAGACAGCGTCTGTCTCAAAAACAACCTGTGCTTTGAAGTTTCCAGCTTTGCGAGGCTCTCACAACAGGCAAACTTTTTGCAAAGGCAGACACCCAATAAATGTGTATTTAACTTCCTGAGGCTTCTTTCTCTGCTGGCTCCATCCTCCGTGGCATTGAAGGCGGCGTTACAGCAGCGATATTGGGTAGCAAATTCACATGGGGTGTGTTTTGCACACATCCTGCATCAATACTTCATGATTTCTTTTATAATGACAGCATTAAACGTTCTCTAGCAGAGGCTCACAGGATCCGTGCTCACTCAAGTGACTTAAGGACAGGCTTGTGAAACTCAGCAAACAGCAGGAGTCAAATAATCGAACTGGGGACAATTTAACATAGAAAGTGCCAAGCTACAGAAAGATACATCATACTGTTCCTTGTGACCTGAGCAGAGAGCTCAGGACCATAACAGTCCCTGTTTGACCATCAGCACCACAAAGGTTTTGAAAGTAAAAGGAGGTGCACCACCCATTCCTCTTTCCAAGGGTCATTTTATGATGAGAGGAATGAAGAGAAATGAAAGTTAACTCGACAGCTGCATTTGCCATCGTGTGTCAGTCCAGTGAGACAGGGGAGTTTGTACTGGTGGAAAATCAAAGAAATGAACACAGTGCACAGATAGACTCTGTGCTATTAATTTTGCGGAGAGGAACATTTTTTGGCATGTCTGATCTCCTTTGCTCGCTATTGCTCAAATCACGCAGCAAAGGATTTCTGAACTTGTCAGCAGAGAAATCTTCCTAAGGAAAAAAAAAAATCTGTTTCTCTTCTCCCCTGGCAGAGTCCAGCACTGACACACTCACTATAAATAGAGGTTCTCCACTGTTGTCCAAGGGAAGTGCAAAGCCATGCCATTAAGGAGACCCAGTCCTACATGGCATGCTTGGATTGGACACTGTGTTCAGGCAACTTCTGTTACAACAGCCCCGCTCTGCCTGTCACACTCCTCTTGTTGTCTCTGATATTATCTGCCAGTCAGCCTTCTCTGTGCTGATATGTTCAGAAAACTTGTCATTTAAACATTCAGATATTCAAGTGTTGCAGTAAATCAGGCTAATGGTTGGTTCTGGAACCAAAGCACAGCATTTAATCACAGAATAGATGCAACAGGCAGAACCATTGGGCCAAATTTCCCATGGTTCCCTACTAATTGCCTTATTTTTAATACACAGTCAGCTCCTAGCAACTTGTATTCCCTGTATCCACGAGCACTTTCTGCCAAATGATCTTGAAAATCATTTACTTCCACGTCTTCACACCATCCCAGAAGACTCACATTTGCCAGGAAGAAATCAGCTGGTTAGTGGGATTTTAGGCTGGACAATTACAGAGTGTATTTACCTGCCCACAGGTAATTGCTGTAGCTGTGCGACCACTTCTGCAGCTGACATTCATAGCACTCATTCCATCAGTATAATCCCCCTCAGGAGAAAACCCTGCTTAACTCTATTAATAGTGTGCACGTGTGCGCACTAAGTATCTGTAGCTGCTCAAGAGCTACAGGAATGTGGAGTGTTGGTACGGGAAAGTCTGATCCAAGGAGGCCACAAATGTCTGGTGTCCCATAAGAAAACAAGAAAAGCTTCTCAACCAAGTCTCAAACCCAATGTTTTACTGCATAGACTCACCGACAAGGGTGGTTGAGAGATCAAAAAGATGGAATAGTTAATAGAGCGATAGCTGTTGATAGAGAAGGAGCAGCAGCTCTACCCATCTATCCTCATGTGTCTCCCACTGCTATCAGATATCGCCTCCCGTAAGCTCGTGCTCAGAGCAAGGAGACAAAAATTGCTATTGACAGAAGTACCCCGCAGACAAGGTCCTCTGCTGCAAAGCTGCTAGCGTCTTGCATGGTGGCAACCTATTTTAAATGACAAGAGAACAGTAATGTTATGGGAAGATCTTGTTGTATATAGATTTCTGGATTAGGAGGGGGAGAAAACAAAAGCACAGGCTGCCTTGACAAATATTGTCAGACATTTAAGTGCTCTGTCTTCCAGTGCTGATCTGTGCAAACACTTCCAGGGCATAGGGAATGTTGTCATTGATAAATACTAACCACGGGAAATGGCTGTTTCAAAGACATGGCGGATGGTACGGCCAACCGCAACGCGATCATGTAATGCATGGCCACAAGCATAGCTAACGGGCATTTGCCTCCTACAGCATTACCCATCGCTCTCAGTCATCAAAAAATAAAACCCCAGTGAACAATTCTGCAGTGGTACAGCAGGGTTATTACAGGATTATTTGAGAAAGAGCAAGAAGGTAATATGTCATCAGAATTTGGGATCACTGCTTTGATTTACTGTCAAAAACTCCGTGTACTTTGAGATCTCAAACCCCAAAACAAAAGCTTAATCTTCACTTAGGCACTACAATTCCCTCTCTTATCACATTATCTGAGTACATCACACTCTAATTATAGTTATCTGAACAACACTTAGTGAGATTGGGAAGTACTAACCTTGTTGGAGAAGCCCTTGAACATAGAGTAAAAACTGAGTCAGAAACAATTTTTAGTTTTTAAACACCAGCTAAGTACACTGCAACCAGTGGGAAAACCACGTTCCTACACCATCAGCAACACTCCAGAAAATTTACCTCTTCATTATCATTAACCTAGATCCCAAAGTCCTGGCTCAAAATTCAGAACAAAGGTATAATTATGAGGAAAAAATGCATTATAATATTTGTATTTCTAAAAGCATCATTTAAAACACACCAGTAATCATTCAAAGAAAGGAGTAATACTGACAGTCTCAGTGGGATATTCTGTCTTACTCTCAAGAGGTATCCAGAAGTGCTTCTCAATATTTTAGTATCTGTTAGGCAGTGATTGCAGTTTATTTATCTCTCTCTAGTGAGTACAGAAGTAGAAGTTAAATATTCCTTCTCTCTCTCCAGAAATATGTAAGGGACTGTATCGTCATTTTCAAGCAAAGGAAAAAAAAATATCTCTTCCACGCCACATCCTGTTGTGGAAAACAGCCCCTGGGTGCCTCTGTGGACCAGTGGCCACGTTTGCCTACCCATTTCTTCAAGGCATCCTCTGGGAAACCTCTGAAAAGAGCTTCAAGGAGTTCGGGTCTTGTGTAGATGCTGTAGCATAGTTGTTACTGAATTTAATGGAGGTATTTCTGCCATCTCTTCTGTTTCACGGCTTTTATTCTTTTGCATTGCTTTACATGCTAGGGCATGGAGCCAGGTGTTTCACCAGATCTCACTCTTGTTTTGTTTTTATTTTTTGTGGTTAAGTACAAGTCAGACTCTGCTGTTGTGCATTTAAGGCTGGCCACTGCTCCAGTATTTCCACCCAGCGAGGCTTAATTTTTCCCAAATCTGAGTTCCGAGGTCCATAATTATGAAAAAAAAGGTATTGTTGCATTTCCTAGCAAGACTTTGTTTCTGATACTTCGTGGATTAAAAGAGTCCTCAATACCCTGTAGGTCACCAGAGTTCTTGACAGCAACTTCAAGCCTCACTGAGGGTTTAATAAGCTGCTGCTGAGTTACAGGACACCTGGTAAATTAATGGAAAAAAAATATCCAGTCTGCTGCTGTTAATAGCTGTCAGATACCATGGACACTAGCGAGGACCCTGAACCACTATCTGTGGTCTGAACTAGAGCGAAAATATTGGGAAGAATATTTTGGATTCCCAGGCTGTGGTACCAGTCCGAATTTCACAGTCATTTGCTATTTTCTGTGAAAAGTTGGTCAGAGTGACAGTTCTCAGTATTCCTAAAAACTGGAAACAGAAAGGAACTCTCAAGCTAGTCTAGAATTTTCTGTCTGGGGTTAATTCTCCTCTTTTTTTCACCTCTGCTGGACTTGCTAATACACTTTTGTGTGAAAGGCTCCCGATATAAGCACCAGGAAATGAATGTGTCCAACCATGAAAGAGGAGAAGCCCAGACATGAGTAATACCAACTCATCCTGTCCTGCTGATGTATTTCAGTCCTGTGGTGGAAGGGACGGCTTCATGGCCTCCACAGAAGAGAAAGTTCTGCTGAGGAGCCCATTTCATTCAGAAGTTTAACAACATAAGGCCATTTTACAGAGGCCAAACCCCTCCGTCAATCCATCAGTGCTGCAAACACAAGTGGCCTGGGGAACATTTCAGTCTTGCAGACTTCTTGTCTCTTAACTGAGTTTCTAGAAGTGGGACCTTTATGTGGGCTGTCACCCACGTCCACACTCTGTGAATGTGCAAGTTAACAAAGCAGCTTTTGGTGGACAGAGCTCTCTCCCTCATGCCTGTTTGCACAGAAGTTGTAGGAGCTCAGTTAACTGTGATACTTCTACTTCTGTATCAGCTTTCAATAAATTCAACCAACTGCCTTAGAAGTTATTGGAGAAGTACATAGAGACTGAGAGATGGCCCCACCTATACACACACAAGCACAGAGTCATTGAAAAGCCTGTTTCCGTAGGAAATTAGGGTGAGAAAATTATTTAGATTTTTTCCTTAATGAATAGGAGAGCATAAAAATCATACTCTGAATGTATTTCCTCTGCATTGGCATACCATAATGAAGAGACTCAAAGAAATGACCATCCAGTCTCAAAGGCCTTGTTATGCTTGGAGTGATTTAGCTTCATTACATGAACTGCCATAAAAATAAGCACTGAGATCTTTAAAATCTGAATTTTGGATTGCCTTGCTGGAGAGCCATCAAGGACCAACAAACCAGCTGATGGCAAACATAGGGATGCGTGGGCAAATGTGCTCAGCAGGAGCAGTCCCAGCTGAAGTGCTCTCGTCCGTCTGGCAGCCAGGGCAGGTGTGTCACTTCCAGATGTGACGTGAGCCACTTACTTCATGTTCACAGTCTTTGAAGTGCTGTGCAGAGAAAGCCTGAGCCGTTACCGCAATTAGAGTGGATACATCATTTACTGGAAGAATTAAATGCACTGTAGTAGCAAGCCTGCAGTTGACACTCACAGGGTGCAATTGAAATCCTCCGGATTAGTGATTCTTTTGAGATCTTTGTAATCATTGGTAATAGGTAGTGAAATAAATCCACATTTCTATCCTACAGACTGCAGCTGCGCTTCTGTTAAAGTAGTATTAACGGATGGGTTTTAAATCCTTCTGCCAGCTCGAGCTGTAAGCACTGAAACTCCTGTGCAGAGGATAACTCATCCTGGGTGATGTATGTTCCTGAGCTTGAAAGCGCTGGTTAATGAATAATGAAAGCACCAAGGCAGAATTGCTCCTCGGGGCTTCGCTCCTGCAGCGAGTCTCTGGGGAGAGGTCCCCGTGCAGCTCGCTGTGCAACAGCGACCAACTGCAGCGAGCGCTGGATAGCCGTGATAGAAAACCATACAAAATACTAATGTAGAGCCTCACCCAGATGGAGAAAGTGCTGAACCCCATCTTGCTCAGTGGAGCGAGGGGTTCATCTGGCCAACTCTGGCGTTGTTCCTTTGGGTCTCAGGAGTGCACACTCACGCCCTGGCTTACTGCACAGGCTCCCAGTTAACTAAACAAATATGCTGCTAAAAGCTGAGTCAACTTTGAAGGTGGCATACGGTTAAATCGCAGCAGGAAGAGATTTATGGACATGTTTTCCAAGCCTAGAGAGTAATTGAAGAGGCCTCAGACCATTCAACATTTACCAGCTCTGATAAGGGAAGCCAGCACTTCACTGGGGAAGAGACAGGAGGGCCAATGGGCACCAGATTGGCACTGGGGAGCCCCAGCCATGGAGCTGGGACCCAGACTGACAGTCACTCTAGGAATAAAGAGAAGCTTTGCAAACTTGGTATGTTTGTACGATAAGCCCGGTGCTGATAAAGTAAAGCACAGAGATATTAGAAACCTCGAGGGAGTGATATTAGTAGCAGTCTGAAGAAAAAAGCCCAGAAATCTTGGCTTTCCCTTCCTTCAGCTAGGCTTCAGCCCAACCTGCCCAAAATTCATGACCTTAGAGATGGTTTCTTGATGGCATAACAAAAATGAGTAACCAGCACTACAGGAGGAATAATTTACTTACAGAGCCTGGGAGGAAAAGGAAATAAAGCAGAGCTGGCAGGAGCCTGTTTACCTGGTTCCATTTCTTACGTGTTATCTTTGCTTTGCTTTCATCTAGGAATCTACAAAGGACATTGCTTCCGAATCAACCACTTCCCTGAAGACAATGACTATGACCATGACAGCTCAGAATACCTTCTCCGTAAGTGAAAAGTAATACCTAATGCTGTCCTGGGTTTCTCTTCTGTAGAGTGCAACCCAAGTCTTATTCATCGCAAGAGGCTCGCCCAAACTGGGTGGCACAGAGAAGTGGTGATGTGTGTCCAGTTCACACTGCAGCTGACACAACCATGACCCTTCAGGGATGCCCATTCCAAGGATTTTCTTCAGCCAGGGGAATGCTTATGAGCATGGTGCCCATTCTTTAAACATTATATAGAAAATTTTCAAATGAAAACTACAGCTGTCATCCCCAGAGCAGCGAGGAAATTTTACAGAGGGAGTATTTATCTCATTAGTGTATCAAAACAGGTTTGAGGAGTGGGTTCCAGCCCATTAGGAAGCTTTTCCTAGTGCTTAAACCCAACCCTTATGCAAGCCTCATCCTTTGCAGCTGCGGTGCCACCTCCCCCTGCAGTGAAATTACTGCATTGTAGGGAGGAAGCTGAAATTTCTGCAGCTAACAGCAAAATCTCAGCAAGAACATGGGCTGTGGCTTCCCTGCATGGACAGGCAGCCATTGCTGCTCTGTGCTGGTGTGTCATCTGCCACAGAAGTAATTTCACCCACCAACACGGTGCTTGAAATAAGGGCAATCATTTCATCTCCTCTTGGATGACCCCTCAGCTGATAGGAAGTCTTGGAACCTAAGCATGAAACTTCCTGAGTCCTGAAAAGCTGGAGTTAGATCTCCATTTCCCCAGAGGATGCCTTGCCTGGTAGTTCCTTTTGAACAGCCAGGCTGAAAGCAGTGCCCTTTACCAGAGAAAAAAAATGCAGTTCACAAGGTGTTGGGAAAGCTTCAGTGAGCAACGAACGATGCTGCTGGCCTGTACACCCGGCGAGGCAAAACATTCCTCAATTACACTGCTATTAATTACCTGAAATGCCACTTAGAGATCCGCTCTGCCCTTCTGCTCGCTTCTGGGAAACCACTTCTAGTTACCAAGACAAAAAGAAAAAACGCTCTGAAAAGTACGCTTTACCAGAAAACCCAGATTTTTCTTTTTTTTTTATCTTTGTTCTTGTCAATTTAGATCAGTCATAGCGCTTGGGTGACATGGTTTCAGTGCTCAGGCGAAGGCAAGCTAGAGAGTGTGAGCACAGCTGCATTTATCTTTCACACAAAGCCTTGGAACTAATGTTAAATTGATGCCAAGTCAGCTTTAGGAAAGAAACATCATTAGTAAAAGGACTGTAAAGGAAAGAGGAATTAAGTAGCATCTTGATAAAAGCATATTATGCCTTCTTTATTTGAGAAAAGGGAGAGCTGAGAAAAACAGTCTACAGCTCCGCGGCAAGGTGTAAGAGTGGTAAATTGTTTGTAAGTGTATTTGTGACGAGTGTTCCTAAAAGCTGTTTTCAAAAGCGACTAAGTACAGACCTTAAAAACAAGTTGGCCCAGCCCTTTAATGTCTCCTGCACAATCAGCCTCCAGCGGCTCCCCCCGCAGAGGAGAGCTCATCCTCACCGAGTCTCACAGATAACAGGGCTCCTCTGCTTTAGCTCCTACAAGAACAATTGCAGCCCCACTTAAGATGTGTATGGTTGATTTAGAGATTACTGAAAGGTTATGTACCTAAATCCAGAAGAGATGAGCTCATACGGATATGTAATAAGGACCAAATCATTGTCTAAGACAAGAGGATATTTGCTTCCTGTTCTGAAGGAGACGTGAGACTTTCCGTCCCATTTTTGCCCTCTGTGCAACACTTTTGCAATCTGCTGTCTCTGTATCGTTCACCGTGATCTTTACCCATTTCTTGGCACAAGTTTCTCAGAGGGCCACGTTGGAGGTAACCCTTGTTTTTCCTGTCTGGCGTAGCTGAAGGCACCAACAGTGTGTGCTCCTAGAAGAGAAGCATGAGGGCTCTCAGCCTGCTCCACAGTGACCAAACTAATATAAGCACCAGGTACATGTAAACATTACGGTGCTAGCAGAATCAAGCCCTGGTTCAAAACCCTACTGAAATCTGACAAAAAGAACTGATTTTAGGAGGCTTTGGTCGGGGGTGCGGGTAGGAGCAGGAGTTTGCATTCTGCCCCTCGGCATTCAGGTTGCTCCCAACAAACCCAAGCGAACAACAGCCACAGTGACAACACATGCGAAGGAGCTCAAACAAGACCCTTCCTGTTGAACCCTCCCTGTGACAACACACACCGGTCTGTGTGTCTAAAAAAAAAATCCTTCACACATCTGTGCAGAGCCCAGCAAGGGGCGGAGGAATCGGTGCCCAGGGCTGCCTCCTGCATCGCCCAGCCACACGCGTGCTCCAGCTTCCCTCTCCTGCGTTCCTGCAGGCGCACCCAGACCAAGCCGCTCCCATCCAGCCTTGCACGAAGCACATGCACCTCTCCCTTTGCAGAAGAGGGGATTTCAGCTGTGCTCATCCTCACAGATGATGAGGATGTCAAGGCTCTGCTGCCAAAGCGCAGCCGTGAGGAGAGCGACTGGGGACCCCGTTTTGGGGGCATGTCTACACTTCCATCACTTCTTCCCCGCGTGCCCGAGCATCCCCTTTTTAAATCCGTTTGCTTGGCTCCTGCCTTTTGGAGGAGAATAAAAGCAGGAGCAGAGCACGGGGGCTCGCAGCCCCGTGGGGAGGAGCAGCACAGCACGCTGCAGAGCTTCACCGAAGGAGGTGTCACAACGCATAGCGGTGCAGAGCAGCCGATGCAAGCAGACAGGACGGTAAACAAGGGGAAAAAAAGCAGGGGAGAAAGCGAAAACCAGATTGCCTTAATGTTTTTTGATGTGCTGTCATTTTATTACCAGTATCAGGAGACATATGTAAATTCTACGTGGTACCTATGAGCTTTCTTTTAAATTTCAGAGCTAAAAGTACACATTGTAGGAAAAATTCTACTGTACAGTTTTACGGAAAGAGAACACTGGTATGTTGTTTGTCTCCACACTAATTACCTACTATAGAAAAATTATCTCTGGAGATGACCAGGTTGGATGGAGCTTTGGGCAACCTGTTCTAGTGGGAGGTGTTGCTGCCCACGGCAGGGAGGTTGGATCTTGATGGTCTTTAAGGTCCCTTCCAACCCAAACCTTTCTGTAATTCTTGCTACAAGTAGAACAACCCTCCTGCTATATTTAGCACGTCTGGCAAGTTCTTTCTGATGATATCACTGAAGCATTTTATGAAGGCTCTTTGATTTAATTAAAATCATTATAAACAGCATGCCCATAAAATACAGGAAACAATGACCAGAAAGAGTGGGCCACAGGAGATTTCAAGCCTGTGCTGCCTTTTGCCAGGGCGCTTACAGACAGACAGTGATTTGTGGTGCCTGCATGTCCAGCACCACAGAGACTGACATTGAATCTTTTTCTGATAATTGACTCAAAAAACTGACCCAAAAGTCAAAGCGCTGTTACTTCATACCACACACGTGGGGATACACCCAGGACAACAGAACAGGCTCCTGGCACTCAACAGGCTTTGATTAGAGACCTTACACCCGCATGACTTTGATTTGCCAGTTGCGAGACACTGTCTGAATAGTAATGCATCCGACTGAATTGGGTTTAGATCCGGCTAGAAAATGCCCCGTCTGTAAAGGCCACGTGCAGTGACATTGCCAGTTTTAGTAGGAGACCGACTTTTCTCACTGTTGCAGGATGATACAGGCATAAGCTTCCCAGGCAGGGACTGTCTTTTTTATTTTATATTTGCACCATCCTAATGAGGGCCGGGCCTGTAGCTGGGGCTCCCGGGGCCTTTGCAGCGCCCACAAAAGCAGCGCCATTATTAAATACCAGGTGCTGTCCCTCTTGCAGTCAGCGGGAGTTTTGCCACCAGTTACCAGGGGAATCGTTAGAAAGCAATTCACTAAACTGGGAATGCCATGGCCATCAAAAGTAAAATGAGAAGGCATCAGCTGGAACATCTGGCTGTTTCTCCTCGGGAAACAGGCACTGCTCGCTGTGCATGTCAGCCAGGAAGATGGCACCCAGGAGAGACCACATTGCTAATGGCACCGCATCAGCAGACTGGTCCAGATGGCATTTCCTCCTCTCTGTGAAGTCAGCCCTGGGGGTGCCCACGTCCTTCCAGTGTGCTGTGGGGTTTCCACCCCTCTGTGACAGCAGCCTCTGACCCCCACTCGCTTTGGGCATCCCCATGACCTGGCCCTGCCAGGAATCCTTTCCACGCCTTTGCCTTTCCACAGTCCCCAGCTTTGGGGCAATCCTGTTTTCCACAGCAGTATTCAGCGCCTTATCTCCCTTCCTTAAAAAGAATCCTCTGTCTCAAGCAGTATAACTCGATTCCTCAGTCTGCCTTTCAGGAACACGCACCAGGTTTCACCCCTTTGGTTTTTACCATGCAGACATCTCTCTTCTGCTGCTTGTTCCTTTTTTCTCAGCCCTTTTCTTCCACCCCCCCCCACCCTCCACTTCCCTTTCAATTGCTGCTTAGTCTTCTAGTGACCAGACTTTGAAAGCTGGCTTGAAGTGATGTTTTAAATTTTTTTTTTCAAGGATTTTATAGCCCATGCTGGTGCATGGGCTGAAGCATACAGAATTTTAAATGACTCTACTTAGCTGTCAGGAAACTAAACACAAACATCTGAGACACACTTGTTAGAATTTCTTCCTTAGAAATCCAAAAGGTTTCAATGTCCTTAATATTCAACAAAAGAAAAAGGAGTTATCAGCAGTGCTCGCTGGCAACACCAACGCTGCAGACTTCAAGAGCTGCGATTTGCTCACCTTGTGCACGTACCAAGGAACAGATCCGTCTGCTCCAGCCATCCCCAGACGTTGTAGGTTCATATCCAGCTCATGAATTTTTCACTGCTGCTGCCTGCATGATGCTGGGTCTTACTGTCTCTTACCTCATGCTTCTCCAGAAATGTTCTGGACCTGGTGGCACCAGATAACAGTTGATAACACTGGACTTTCTAGGAGAAAGCTCAAAAGATTTAAGCTACTCAGTGAAGAGTGTTTGTGCCACATTGACTACCTACCCCTGGCCTCAGCTCCCAAAAACATGCCCAGAAATGCAGAATCAGTGATAATTCCAGCAAAAGCCAGAGGTTCTGAGATTTTGTAATCTCCACGCTTGCACCCGAGCAGGGATCTGAAATGATTACTGTTTGTCTTGGTTTTCTACCTATCTCTCCTCTAGGCATTGTCCGTGCCTCCAGTGTGTTCCCCATCCTAAGCACAATATTGCTGTTGCTGGGAGGACTCTGTGTCGGAGCAGGAAGGATTTACAACAGCAAAAACAACATTATTCTCAGCGCTGGGATTCTCTTTGTTGCAGCAGGTAGGTTCTCCTTAAATTGAGTCCTTAAGAACTGCTGCGTCTTCAAACTGAAAAGGACTGTCGAAAAGCTTGTGGGCAGTTCTCTCCCTGGATCTCTTTCCTGGATCGAGGGCACTAGCAACGTCGCTCTAGGCAAATTCCTTAAGACAAAAATATGCCCTGCGATAAGTGGATTCTAGAAGAGCTTTTAGTTTTCCTGAAAAAGGAAGCTAGAGTCAGTAACAAGCAGGTTTTACACTGTTTAAAATATATTAAACATTAGATGAATCAGGCCTGTCTTACATCCAGAGCCTTTTTCTTTTGTATAATAGCTGAAAAAAATTCACCTGTGATAGGTGAGCCCGTTTTTCACACAAGAAAAATCTGAGGGAGTCAGCTACATTGTTAATAGCTTTCCCTGAAGCTTGGATTAAGCATGCTGCATTTAGATGAAAATTCAGCAAGGTGGAGGAGAACTCGTCTTGAGCAAGGTGAACAGCCATAGCCCTGAGCTCAAAATGTATTTTTATTATTATTCTGAATGTTACAAGGCCACTAACAATATTAGCAACCTCCCATATGCTACTTCTTTCCCACCGTGGCAATGAAGAGGTGGGAACAAAGTCTGCTGAATCTTTTAGGATCCATGCAAGCATATAGAACTCAGACGTGGATATGTTCATTGGTTTTCAAGAATTAAATCTTGAGATAAACAAAAGAGTAGATAAATTTAAGAACATTTCCTGGTCATAATCTTTGAACAATTTGGGTCCAGAAAGTAACATGGCTTGAATTTTATCTTCCCAGCCACATAACCACTGATTTATGTTTTTCTTTCTCTAGGACTAAGTAATATCATAGGTATCATTGTCTACATATCAAGCAATGCAGGTGACCCAAGTGACAAGCGAGATGAGGACAAAAAGAACCATTACAACTATGGCTGGTCTTTTTATTTTGGAGCCTTGTCTTTTATTGTGGCCGAAACCATAGGTGTTCTGGCTGTGAACATTTATATTGAGAAGAACAAAGAGCTGAGGTTTAAGACCAAGAGAGAATTCCTTAAGACTTCTTCCAGTTCTCCTTATGCCAGGATGCCAAGTTACAGGTACAGGAGGCGGAGGTCCAGGTCCAGTTCTCGATCTACAGAACCTTCCCCATCTAGAGACATTTCACCGGTTGGCATGAAGATAGCAAGCACCATTCCCATGAATGAAATTTCCATGTACACTCTTTCCAGAGAGCCTTTGAAGGTTACAACAGCTGCCAGCTACAACGCGGACCAAGAAGCCAGTTTTCTGCAGGTTCACAACTTCCTTCAGAAGGAGTTTAAGGAAGGACTTCATGTCAACATGGTCAACAGGAGAACGACACCTGTTTGAAGTACCTTCCTTCCTCACGCCTTTTGAAGAAATACTGAAACAGAATGGATCTGTCATGAAAGAGAAGGAGTGATGTTTAAATACCCTCTCACCTCTTTAATTGTGGCATGTGTTGAGGTAACAAGTGGAGATCCTCTGGACCAACATAATGATACTACACGCTCGTAGCTTTTTCTGAAGCTATTCGGAGTTTGTTTCTTTCAGTTCTTGGTGTCACGAGATGAAGGCCGTTCACATTCCTGCACTGTTGTAGTGTGTACAAAGTCTTGGAGAAACTGCAAAGGACTTGTCACCAGTGTGTTTTAAAGGATTACAGAAAAATTGTTGTATGACTTTTTTTTTTTCTAATATTGAAATCCCTTAATACAAACTTGCAAATATAATTTATAACCAAGCCCAAGGATGATTCTGAACGACTCATCAAGTGAGCCATTTTCCTCTGACACAGCATAAGCTTTGCCTCTTTAAAAAAAAAAAATAAAATAAAGGAAAATATTTTTGAAGGCAACACTTTCTAAAACTGACCTGTGCTACGGAAACCATAGAGCACCCACGTACTGAGCACCACAGACTGCCTGATGGGGTGGTAAGGAGGTCTCCCATTTCTGGGCGTAAGGTGTTCCTCGGGGCATTGCAGGTTGGGGAGAAG
Source organism: Eurystomus gularis (assembly GCA_013400335.1). Taxonomy (NCBI): domain Eukaryota; kingdom Metazoa; phylum Chordata; class Aves; order Coraciiformes; family Coraciidae; genus Eurystomus; species Eurystomus gularis. The sequence continues at coordinate 139,291 of VZZY01025765.1, read as the reverse complement.
AGGGTGGGTGCATCTTGAAATCCCTAGAAAGGGAAGGATTAATGTAGGTGGGACTTGAGCATATTTGCAAATATCATTTCTTGCCTAACATTTAGAAAACTTGAATTCTTATTTCGACTAGCCCTAGTGCCTGATCCGGCAAGGTGCTGAGTGCTGTCTGGCAGGAGCCCCTATAGACTGCTTCCAGCAAGAGCGAGAAGCAGCGCTGAGCCGGGGTGGCGAAGCCGCCGGTTCCCTGCGACTGCGTTCCTCTTTTCCTTACTGCTTCACAAGTGCAACACTAACGCTACTGGAAACTAAGATATCTAAGCAATGTGCGTAAGAAAATGAGAAGCTAATACATTCGGACTAGCAAAACTTCCTGCAGCAACGGGAGCCGAGTGTTAACAGGACGGATGACAACTTTGTATTTTTTAAAATAGAACAAAAAAAAATAATAATCACCGTTTATGAGATATTTATTAAACTCTTTTTATTATGAATAAGTGCCGCATGGTGCAAGGTAGAGTTGCGTTTAGATGGCAATGATGGTTCGACCTAATTTAATTTATTTTGTAATGATGAATCTACTTACGTGCAGAGAGCCCACAGAAAACTCTATGCATCACCCAAGGGGGGAACTAATTTCTATCCTTTGCTTCTGTATGTTTCCAAAACAGTATGAATTTTACTTTTTCTTTTAAATTCCTGCTTTCATTTTTCACACTTAGTCTTGGAATCTCAAAGCTCGAGGGCCTGGCTCACAGGTAGTTTAATTTAATAGTACTCATTTTGCTTTTAGTGACCATGCGACCAAGCCATATGAGAATGAGGTGCCCAATTCCCCTGGGATGAATTAGGTGTGGTGAGAGAGGAGCATCTAATTCCTGCAGATTCCTTTGAATATACCCATCGTCTTTGCCCAGAAAATCTTTGCTACCAGAAGACTAGAGAAGTAACAGAAAGAAAAAGAAATAATCATGATTTGGAAAGCTTGGCTCACTGATGGTGGGAGAGCTCAGCCAAACTGTTAAAACCTCTTTAGTCTTAATTTATCCTGTGATGGCCGCAGCGTCAGTGACTCGGTGGTGTTTTTGGATATGAGGCTTTCAGCTCATGGAACCAAGTTCTCCAGGAAAATCCTGGAGGAGCTGCCTTAACATCCCAAAAAGCGAGTTGAACCCCCTCGCCCCCACGGTAAGCCCTGCTTGAGCCTCTCTCCTTGCAAGAACCAAGACACAATTCTCAGTTTTAAGCAAAGTCTTCCCCTAGTCGCTGTTAAGCTCTGCCCAGCCCTCAGCCCGGCAGAGAGACATCGTTATTTTGGCGGAGGTGGGTTGGAGCCTTCATCCCTGCTTATTAAGAGTTTCCATTCAGGTTAAAACTCTGCTGGGATCCTTTTTCAAACCTCTGAACTCTGAGAGCTAAAGTGAATGGAGCGATGGGAACAATTTAAAAGTAGAAAATGTTGTGCTACTTTCTGTATCAACACACTATGGAGAAAGATGTTACACAAGCTTTTTAAAAAAAATTCAAACAGAGGCAGACAAAACTTTTTTACCTACTTTTCGGCTAGACAACATAAAAGAGTTCTAAAATTATTAAAGTTCTTGATGAAAGGTTTTTTTTACAAGAATCTTTATGCTTTCAAACAATAAATTATTTCCTACTTTTTGAGACTTCGTAATATTAAAATACTTTGACTAGCTATGATAGAAGTAGAAGTTTGCAATGAAAAAAAAAACCAACCTTCTGTCTCATTAGTGTGTCATACTAAGTGCTAATTAATTTACATCTAATTATAGTCAATGTATTTTTCAAGTGCAATTTCCCAGAACTATTTGTTTCCCACTGTGTTAATAAACTAATAGTTAGAAATAAGTCCTCATCCGTGTTTACTGTAATTAAGAATAAAACCATTCCCTTTAAAACCAGGAGCTAGATATAGGCTGTTTTTCTAAGCTCATGTACATTGAACTGGAAGTTGACAGTGTGAGGTTTGCTTCGCGCGTTGGTTTTGTTCTTTTAATCGTCCTTCTCCAGTGAATGTGTTTAAAACCAACCATCTGAGTCCAGCCAAAGTCTAAGGCTTTTCTACAGCCTAGGTGAGACCTCCAGAGGTGATGCCCTGCTTTGGTCCGAGCCGGAGCATCTGCCTCTTCTCCAGCACACACCTTTGAAAAATGGAGCTGGAGTGAGGATTTTTTGGGATGCTCGTGGGATACGGGATCTGGACAGGGAACGAAGGCATGGGGAGATAACAGGGACCAGAGCTTTCATCCTGTGAGAGAAAGGGGGCTGTGATTTAAAACTCATGGTCTATGTCAAATTGCAGCACAGTAATTTGTTCAAAATGTTTCATTTGACAATTTCAGTTGCAAAAAATCCTCCAAAAATCAGTCTTCTCCTGTGGAAAACTTTGATTCTGACAAAACTGAAAAAATTGCAGCATTCCTGCCCATGAACAGTGTCTTGTTCCACGGCTGATCTATCTGAACAGAATTAGATCATGCTCGGACTTTGCAACCACTCAGTGATAGTTAAAAAAAAATAATAATCTGTTCTTCCACAGCTCTCTGGCCTCCCTGGCCAGCATCGAACACAAATTAGCCCCCATTTCTCAACAAGGCCTGCAGATATCATCATCATATCAACAACAATGAGCGTCCTTTGGTGTTATCCTCTAACATACTGTAACAGCAGACCTAAAAGAAATTATATCGAATCAGATTCGATTTTCTGAGAAACCAAGTTTCAGGTAAATCGTCAGCTCTCTCTTCCTAGTTTCTCATACACAAAAGGAGTAAAAGGATAAATCATTTCCTATGCCCATGCATCTAACAATAAACTATTTTTATATTTCCTTTTCTTTCTGTATGGATCACATATCCACAAGGGCTAATATATCACGTCCCTTGAGGCTGCATTTCCGTCTGCAGATCTAAAGTGTTATTTCCACTGTGCTTCAGTTCTACTGGTATTACCACAACCATGTATAATGTACTTAATCCTTACTTTTTAAATAAACCATTTTAAATGTATTCATTCTTGTGTGGAGAAAGATACATAGATTTTTAACTTCTGGATTCTCTGAGCTGAGATTTCTGTGTTTAATTTTTCACATTTCTACCTATTTTGGTTGCAGCTAGGAATGTTACTAGAAGCCAATGTATCAGAGGAGAAAAAAAACTATTCTTGTGGTCCCACAAACCACAAGATCTCCAAGATAAGCTATCTTCACAATATTCCCAGTCATTTGGGTTGGAAACTGAGAAAAACCTTCTAGTTTCCAGCTTAAGCTTTGCCCATATAAGACACACTCTGGTTTCAGTGTCTGGTTTGAGGTTGGCCTGGCAGCCAGAGGCTCTGCAAACCACCGTCAAGAAAGATAAGCCAGTGTCTTCTGAAGTGCTAGCCCCAAGCCTGTGCTTTGCCACCACCCTTGGAGGTTTCACGTGAACTCACTTCCGAGAATCCTCCTCTCCCTGATCTTGTCCATTTTGCCTGAAGAAAGCTTGACCCTGCATGCTGGAGCTCTGTGAAAGCCTTGCTCTGATCACCACCATAAGATCCCGGCGGCACGAGCAGCACCTAACAAGGGTCAGCAGTTCCACAGCCTCTCACCACTCCCAGACATCCCGAACCATCCCCGTATCAGAAACATTATTTCTTCTTCAACTCCTTCTTTTAATTTTACCTTCCCAACTCTTAAGCTTCCCGATGGTCTCTAAAGACAAAGACAGCCTGCATGTCTCTACCTGCCCACCTCGCTCCGTACGTGAGGTCAACCAGCACGTCTGGAGGTAGGCAGGGCATTCATCTTTTCAAACGCCTCCGACACCTGGTAGTGAAGCCATTTCAAGCTCAAGCCCAGAGCTTGTTCCCTTGAACTAAAATAAACAAAGTGTCCTCCCGCATCGCTGAGCAAGCCTGTGGGTAAATAGGGACCCCGAGAGCTGTGGCTGCCCTGCCAGGGTTCTATCCAACAGGGATGTTGTTTGAGGGGGAAACAAAGAGTCCTTAAGGCTTCGCATAGTGGGAAAAGCGTCCAGCGAGGAGAACGTGGCATTTCCTTGGAGCGAGAAAACTAACAAACACGGGAGGTGCCCAAAATAAAAGGGAATGAGGAGTGCTCTGCACCTGTCTGCAAACCAGCTCGTCTTACAGCCACCCCGCCTTGCTTCCCCGGCGCTGCGGGGATCGCTTACCGGCACGGCGCACCCGGCACGGCCGCCGGTATGTTGAGAGGACGAAGCTGTGGATCAGAGGTGGGCAGCAGTGGGGATGGCTTCTGCCCACGCTCCTTGGGGCTGAAGCACCAGGGCGGTGAAGAGTCTGGGAAGTGTCTGGTGGTGCAGGGTCATAGCTCCTTCTTCATGGCCATGGGAGTCTATTAAAAAAAATGTAAAAACAATCAAAACCCACACACGTTTTGCTCCTGCCTTCAGTGATAGTAGGATTTCAGCCCCGGAATTAGGGAGCCTTTGGAGGGTGCCACTGGCAGTACTCACAGGTGTCAGTGATGCAGAGCTGACCATGGCCATGGTGGTCTCACCACACCCTCAGGAGCTCAAAAATTGCCAAGGAGCTCCCATTTGAAGAAAGCTGTTTGCTGAAAACATGCTTGAGCTGAGAGCAGACCAGGCACCATCTCCTCTGCTCCGGGCTATTCTCTCCTGGGAAGGGTCTTCTGCAGAGCATCATTCTGCAAGAGAACCACAGAATTTGTTCATCCTGTTATGGTAAATATTGAGGCTGGTCTGGAAGAAATACAGAAAAGTGCAAGTGCTGGGGAGCACAGTCAAGCCAACACCTCTGCTAGGGACAAAATAATGCAATGGCTGGTCTTCAGACCTCTCCTTTAGCATTTTCTCCAGGTAGAAAAACATAATTGTGTCCCTCAGCCACTGTGGCTAAAGTGCAACCAATTACAACCCTCCCTGCTTCCCAACAGGTCCTCATTAATAGTCTGTTTATCTTTCATATGAAATTGATTTTTAAATGTGAATACTCGCCAGCTGACACAGGGAGACTGCAGGAGCTGCTCCTAGAGGATTATGTACCATGGTCTTCTGGATGTGCAGGCAACCTTTGGGGTTTCCTTTAGTCCTTTGCTCCTCCAGAAATCAGGTTTGCTTCTGCATTTGTCAGATGCCCACCAGTCCTTCCAGAGAGGACAGCTTCTCCACACTGGGACAGAAGTTCCCAAGCTGGGGACAAAGGCCCAACCCATGGGCAGAAGAGGCTTTTGGCTCTCATGACGGTGGTTGCAAAGGCCACAAGCAGTGATCGCCGAATACCTGCTGGCAGTCCCCAAAACCACACCAAGCCTGTGCCAGGAAGAGCAGGCAGCAGCGCCCATGTGATGAAGCTACACCAGCTCCTGTAGCAAATCCACAGAGCCCCTGGGAAGAAATAACCCCACAAAACAGTTTATTTCCCAGGGACTGGTGGCTCTAGGTCACTTTTTTGGGGTTGAGGACAACGTTTCACCTCAGCTGCAGGGATGTGGGTTTTCGGCCTCCCTTAAAGCTGCTGCCACTCATGCTGAAGCTCATCACACCCCCAGCTCCACTCTGCAGGGAATGGGAGGGAAGGATTAATTTTTTCCCTTCTGATTTCACTTTAGTTGCTTCCTGGAAATTGTTAGGAAACTCAAAGCACAACTAAACCCTGAGGAACTTATCCAGATCTTAGTACCTAAAAAAGAACAAAAAACATGATTTCTGTCAACACTAGAAGCGACACAAAGACCAACACCAACAAAAAAATTAATGAGTTCCCACCCCTGCAGTCCTTGTAGGTTGTAATTAGTCTAAAGCACAATCATTAGCACTTGCTTCTCAGCAACCAGAACCTCGCTTTGTGCCCACATTTGCAAACACACATTCACTCTCTTACACTCAGCTCATGAAGGACCCGTGGAGTTTGTAGCATCAAGGACAGTCAGGATGCAGCTCCAAAGATCGACTGATGTCTAGCGAAATTTAACAAGAGACTACTTCAAAAGAAAAAACATTACATTTTTAATGCATTCCTTTTCTGGTTTAAAGGCTGTTCCCTTTAGGCTTTTTGGCTTTCATGAGAACTCTTGGTTCTGGTTTAAATGTCAGCCTCAAATATTTCTCCAGTCTCAACCTGGCATTTCCCAGTCTTACACTGGGTTGTAAACAGCTTCCTTTGGTCGTGCCCATGGTCTCTGGTCCCTGCCTTACCCTATATCCCCAGCACCCTCCCCAAGTCCCCTTCCCCTCTGGTTTCGTACCACCTTTGCTCATTCCCATAAGTCACAGAACTGCTATTCCCAGAATCACAGAATTGCTATTGCTATAGTTGGAAAGGACCTATAAGATCATCGAGTCCAACCATTATCTATCTCTACCAGGCCCACTTCCACACCATATCCCTGAGCACCCCATCTAGACAGCTTTTAAATACATCCAGGGATGGGGATTCAACCACCTCCATGGGCATCCTGTTCCAGTCTTTGACAACCCTTTCGGCGTACAAGTTTTTTCCTAATGCCTTACCTAAACCAGCTCCCACCTCCCCAGCAGGATCAGGGCAGCAGATGCCCATACCTGGTTCAGACATGTCACCCTGCTCCCCAGGGGTGTCTAAGCCAGCCCGATCACTTGTCAAGCAGAATAATGTTAATGTCTTTAAGTTGCATTTCAATTACAGTTATTTTGTTTCAATATTTTTTAACTTATTCTTATTTCCTCTCCCTTTCCCACACTCCCCTTTCACATGAACTCCTCGCTTCAGATTGTCCTCATTAATTTGAGCTGACACTTCTGCATCTTCATTTTGACATCAAATGGGGACGTTCATAAAACAGGACTAGAGTAGCTTTGACATTATCTTAACACGATAACACGATACGTGCAGCTTTCCACACCATTTTTTTAACCCTTCTTTTGGCATTCAGGTACTGTCACGCTCCTCAGTTTGACATCGCAATTGTAATGCTGTCTCCATAGTGGCCTCTGCATTGACATTACCATCAAATTCACTTTACGACCAGCTGAAATAGCAAAGGGAAGGAGAGAGGTTGGCCCCAGCCCCAGCAATCTGGGTTTGTGGTGACAGACGTCACTTCTGAAAGGAGGAAGGGGTGTGCTGGGCAGACACTGGAGTTACCATACGCATCAAGGCAAGCCTGGATGGTGGGAAAGCAAGTGAGCCCTTGAGAGGCTCTGCATGAGAAAAATAAGCCAAAGGCACCAAAATAAGAAAAGAAGAATACTTTAGGTTAATTTAAAAATTAAAACACAAATAAACAATAAAATAAGTGTTTGCTTATTTTGCCACTTTCTTACACGCTCTGCTCTGGAGGGCCATCCAGCTCTGAACTCCTGGCAGGGGCTGCCGCGAGCCAGGGCCGGGCAGGCTGTGGGCCCCGGGGCTGTTGAGCTGTTTAGGATGAGATTGAACTCAGGCCCGACGCTGTCATAAACACAGATGTTTCTATAACCTAGCTGAAAAGTTAATCATCCTATTAATGCCTATTCCTGGGCACGCCGCAAGTCAAGGGATGACAGCCGTTGAACGGCGGCTGCGGCGACTCCGAGCGAGCGCCCGCCCGGTCAGCTCGTGGGAATCCAAAACAATCCCGCTGGGACGGGGCGGAAAGCTGAGCTCTGCCGGGCGCTGCTCTCATTACGTGCATTAATAACCTCCTCGCCTCGGCGGCTGACACGGCCCAGCAGCTGTCTGCGGCCGCCCCGCTCCCCGGGGCTGGCGTCTGCAAGCGCTCAGATGCGCCAGGATTTGGGGCGACCTCGTGAATCACCCGCCACGCTCCGCCGGGAGCACCGGTCTGGAGCGGGATGGACGAGAGCAAACCCCTGAAGGTCCGGCTGACGTTCTCCGTGATCCTGGTTGGCGTCTCGCTCCTGTTTGCAGCCGTAGTGACTGACCACTGGGCCGTGCTGAGCCCCAGAGTGGAGAAATATAACACCACCTGCGAAGCGGCTCATTTCGGGCTATGGCGATTCTGTATAAAGCGGATTGTTATGCAGGAGCAAGGTCCCAAAGAGAAGGGCTGTGGGCCGATAAGCCTGCCAGGAGGTAGGTGACCACCCACCAATGCATGGGAGAAAGCACCGGGCGCTCATGCCAGGCTTTGCTCAGGAGATGCAGGACGTGGCAAAAGGAAAACAGGGTCCATGTTCCTGTGGCAATTAATTTGGCATGGGGCTGGTTTCACGGTGGTCTGCCAACACAGCTCGTTGTCAGCCCTCTTGCTGTGAGTGTGCGCTGCGTTGCGTTGTGCGTCCATTTGTGACCATATTTGAGTCTCTTGCGCAACAGCGGCAGTGGCGGGGAGAAGGGGAGGAGGATCGGACAGGGTGGAAATCACAGAGTGAAATTGGGAGTCAGGAAATTTTGCTGACATCAGCCAAGGGTCCCGCAGCACCCAGGCACGTTGACGGCAGTGGGCAAGAAAGAGGATTTATGGGTCCACCATACCTAGCTGGATCTTTAGGATTTCCAGATCCTAAAAGCTAATTTCCAGATTCCACAGCTATGAAGGAACAGCCTGTTCCCGGCAGGCATGAGGTTGTGTCTGAGCTGTTTTGATAACAACTGCTCCCGAGGGCAGGGAGGAAGAGGGACTTGCAGTATGTTTTGCCAGCTTCCAAAAAAAAAAAAAGTCATAAACTGAGTTTGAATCAATTTCTCAGTGACTTGCTGATCCTCCTCACCTCTTGGCGGAGGCAGCCTGGTCCCACGTACATCTCCATCATGGATTCCTCCAGTTGCAATCAATAGGGCGTGCAGTGGGGGAGCGGGCTCAGCTGCTTTCCGGGAAGACCGTTCCATTCCCATGGTGAAAGGAGCTCATTATGCTTTTGCTGATCGCAAAGTCAGCAACATTCGCACCGCGTGCACTAATACGCTCCCTCCGCGACTGAGCTACGCTGCTTTTTTAGAAGGCTTATAGGGTACTGGATGCTTTCCAGAACAGAAATAACAGGATTGCCTTCATGTTAGACTCGCTGCTTGAAATGAAATATCTATCTTACCACATATTTGAAAATTTCCGGTGAAAAATCTTACTGCCTGGGCTTAGAGTGTATTCCGTGTATTACTGCAGTTCTTTATCTCTTTGGCCAAATTACACGTTCTGAGGAGAGGAGCTCAGCCACAGCGTTCAGATCTGCCTCTAACCAAATTTGGGAGCGTGTCATCCGTGTGCTTAATGTCTCTGCAAAGGTACTGACGAGCCTAGAAACACGCTCTTCGCTGCACGCCTTGCCTCGCGCGGGGAGGGAAAACTCCCACAAAAGGAAAAACAACAGAAATCGGTGGATAAACACCAGAACTGCACAGCCGCGGGGTAAATATAAAACTCATAAATACCCAGCTGTCTGCAAAAAGCAGATTCGCAGGCAGGGCAGCACGAAAGCAGCTACCTATCTTTGACAGACATCAGCATGTGCGTGCCCAGGCGCTGAATCACGGCCCAGCGCCGCTGTTCTGCCGGGCACAGCCAATAACCGGGTGGTGATGGAGGGGCTGAGCCGCCTGCCCCACCCTGGAGGTGGTTTTCCAGTTTTTAAAGATATGTGGGATTTTGGATGACATCCGGTGTTGCAATCAGCATCCGAGGTTTCAAAGGGCGAAATTCGAACCTCAGTTGTAATAGAAATATTTGAATCCCCGTATCACTCACGCCAGCGACACAGCGAGGGGTGGAGGGGCAGAGCTGCTAAACGATGCTGCGTCCGCACGGCTCGCGTTAGGTTGATTTCACACGTCTGGGAAGAGATGTCGGCAGGGAAACACCGGGGCTGTGAAACCTGCAGCGGTCGAGAAAATGTGAATGAACAAACGTGCAGTAAAAGAGCAGATGTGGGCACTTGTTTTCCTGAAAATCATGAGACGTAACCAGACATTACTGCCAGCACTGGAAAAGAAACGTAAGAATTTATCACTGCATTAATAACCATTTACCAGCCGCTCCCTGAGGAGGAAATGGATGGCACAATTAACATTATTTATTAGGTTTTGAGCTCAGCACAGTGCAAAATGGGGAGGATGGCTTGGCTCGCAGTCCACAAAGCAGGGCTGCAATTTCGGCAGAGCTTTAAAATTTTACAGCGCTCTTTGAGGATGTTGACAAATGGAAAGGGTTCAGCATCCTGCTGTAAGGAATAAAAAGATCAGGGAGATGGCTGTTAAAACCAGGGAAATTCAGATTAATACTGGGATGTTTTGCACTGTGGTCAGTGGGCACTGGGATGGTTTACTGCTGGCTGTAAACTGAGTTTGCCTTCAGAGCCAGTAAGGCCAGTGTAGGTGTTGTCCTGCTGTGTGCCCGCAGCTGGGCAGCAGAGAGGGGATGCTCTACAGCCCGTGGGTGCTGCCAGAGGGTTAAAGAGGTCCCAGTAAGCATGAGAAACTGAGTCCAGGCAACTGGAGAGGAGAGCAAATGGGTTATCAGCAGGGCTGCCTCGTTCCCCGTGTCCGTACAAGTGACTCACTCTGCAAGACTGGTATGAAATTAAACTATTTGGAGAGACCATCTTCAAAATAAGAGTACGTCAAAGGCCTCCCCTGGCTTGTTGGCCAGGTCAGAGCCTGAGGTTTGGCCTCCTCCACCACTCAACCCTCACCATAACACCTTCTCTAATCACTGCAGCAGATCCTGTCTCCCAAACTTAACACAAGTGGAAACCTCACATCAAAATCCATTCTTTTCTAACCATCCAGCCTGCCACAAAACCCACATGGCTAGTGTCCATCTCTGGTTCAAGAGCAAGGTGGTCTCCAGCCCCTTCCCAGCCTGTCACTCCCATGCTCATGGGTGACAGCTGCCACCTGAAACTCTGCATGGCCCAAACATCTTGTGGCCTTTCTGCCGTTTCTTCCCCATGAGGTCTCTGTTTTGCAGACCCCAGAGGTTCAACCACAGTTCAATGGGACTCCACTTCTACTGCATTCTGTGGCTGCATCTAGCCCCATGGCAGCGAGTAGCAGCAGAGGTTGGCTCTGCACAAATAGAAGAAAAATGAATTGGCCCCTTTGCCTCCACACAGTGGTCATCCAGGAATGGTGGATCTGAAAGGGAAAGGTCTAGAAGGGCTGTAAGGGTGGAAGAACCCTGAAGGAGGAGGACACTGTGTGATAGACCACATGTTACAACCCTGAAGTTCATGTGAGTCTTAATGACCACAGAGCTCCTAGACTGAGCTGACCTCACACTGAGGTGACCTCATGGCAGAGATAATGCAGTTGAGGGTGGAGAGGAACAAAGATTGCCACACTGCTTTCATCCATCCTAAAACCCATTTAAAATCCTATCCATTATGTAAACGTTGTGTGACACAAATGGGCTTTTCTCTTATTAATGATGGCACCAGAGAGGCATTGAAGTGCCTCAGTTCTCTTGAATAACATGGAGCCTTGTTGAAACAGATATTCCCAGCTCAGCAGAGCACCGAAGCACCTTTAAACAATCTATCATTTCACCAAACACAATCTAGTTATATTTTCCCACAATAAATGCATTTTCCAAAAACACCTCCCCTAGAGCCAGCTCACTTCTGTGACAACCGCATTTATTGTACCTTGGCAGAGCTTCGCTGTGAGCCACAAGACACAGAGGCAGCTCCTTTTCCTGCAGATAAATCCACCTCCAAAAGGAGGTTTTGTGTGCTTCCTCCCTGATGAGCCTTCAGAGACTGGAGGGTGGACTGGGCTTGTTTGGTCCACCTGCAATGGATACAAAGCTGTGCTGCATCTCCCATCACACCATGTCTGGATGGCTTCACCTTGAGCTTTGTACAGTTGACCCATCTCGGGACTCCTTTGAGCTCAGGCTTTTCAGAGAATTAATTGAAAGCCAAAGCAAACAATCCAAAATAAAGCAACCCGGTTTCATCCCATCTCCCTCTCCTTCAGCACCCAAGCCAAAGGATCCTCAAACTGGGATCACCAGATGTGATGCTCAGCCTCAGCCACCACTCAGTCCCTGGCAGGGGCAACAACCTCTGCTTCAGGGCTCAAAATTTACAGTTTCAGTCACAGAGGTCTGAGTTCAAATATGTTTCCTCCAGTCATTAGCAAGAATAATAAAGAACGGGTCAGGAGATGCCAGAGCTGAACACTAGCCTAGTCTCCAGCAACAAGCTGAAGATGAAATAGAAGTGAGCTTATAAAATAAGGTAGATAAGAGCATCTCGAAGGAATCTTCCACTAATGGGCCCCAAAAAGCTGTTTTACAATTGCTTACCTCCTGGGAGAGAGAAAATAAATCCTCCTTGAATCAGTAACTCCAACATCTGCTATTTACATGACAGAAAAACCCCATAAGACCCAACAGGTGACATACCATATGCTGGTATCTTCTTGCCACTAGAAATTAATACCATAAATAACTACCAAAATGGACCATGTGTGCCCAGGCAGAACCCCACAGCACACCCTGCATGGTCCTGCACCCAGCTCCTGGCTCAGGCTTTACCCCACGACCTGCCCTGGAGCAACCTGTCCCAGCCTGGATCTTGGAGAAGACCACAAAGTCCTCTCAGACTTTCTCTCAGTATCTCTTGGAAATTGGTGCTAACTCCATTGTTTAATGGACAAGAGATGCTGGTGTTAACCAAGCGGCCCCTTGCCTGTGTTTTGTGCAATCTTGGCACAATTTCCTGGTCTGATGAGAGTCCAACCCAGGGTGCAGGAGTGGTGCTGGGGCAGGCACTGAGCGTGTCCTCTCCAGCCCGGCTCAGCAGAATAGTGCAATCAGAGCTGGCGCTGCTCAACGCGTCTCTGTGATTGCACCCTTCCAGCCAAATTCCTGGCGAGCAACTGTTCTCCCAGCTCCGTGCCCCTTCAAACCTTCAATTAAATCAGTTATAAATAGCGAGAACACCCTCCACCCTAACCCTGCTGCCAAAGCTTCAAGTCAGCACGTCCCCAGCAGACTCTTCCCCACCCCAGTAAGACACTGGGGCTGAAAGCCTCCCATGTATCTACTGACAGCAATGCCATCCTTCACTGGCCAATTCTCACTAGGCTGAGTACGGAACAGTGTCATGGCCCTTGAGAGACTCGGCTACCGACTCCTGTCCTCTGAGCATCCCCCTGTCCCATAGTCTTGATCCCTGTTCACTTCGTAACCACTCTATAATACCCCACGTACCTGGCAGTGTGCTCACATTAAGTCCAGGCAGAGGAACTTCTGCTATCTTACCAAATAAACTTAGTAGACTTCTCTGGTGGGAGCGTACCTCAGTAAAGCCCTTGACTGATGTGACTTTGATCAGCCTTCCCTTCCCTGGACAACTGCTCACAGCTTCAGATAGATTTTGTCTTTTTTTTACTGACAGCCAAAAAAAAAGCCCTCAGTGTCGCTGTTGTAGGAAACCACCGTGTGCTTTGCTGCGCTGCAGCCACCTCAGCTGTACAACCACCGTAGCGTGGTGACATCTCCCACCCATGCAGCTGCTCCTCGCTGCCAGCCGCTGCTGCACACAGGTCCCTGAGCTGAAGGAGGGAAGAGCTGGGAGGGAGAAGGTGGATGAGGACACTTCGCCCTCTCTTTCTGGAGTCCAAGCTCAGCACAGGAGTGGTGAACCCTTCTATGGCGATGGGATGATGCCACTATGGAATGGGAATGTGAGCAGAGATGCCAGCTCAGCTGTAAGCACGGCAGGTCTCATCACCAGGAAATACAGCTATACAGAGAGGTAGAAATGTGTGATGGCCAAAGACTGAGAAAAAGTCTCTGTAATCCCTATTTTAAATAGATGAGCAGTGTGTAAAGCTCTAGGAGAGAGCAGCCCACAAAAGGTGTCAGAGGAGGCTTCAGCCTTGTCCATGCCTCTCATCTGCTCCCACATAAAATGGATCTAACTCCAATTTCTCAGTATCACCAAGGGTAGGCAATCTTAAAAACACTGCAAGTTTGATACGTCAGCAAAAGGTAAATTCAGTTTTACTACATTTTATCAGAGATTTCCAGGCACACAATACAAAAATTTCCTTTTCTCTTTCAGAACACAACTGCTCTTACTTCAAGCACTTCACACCAGGGCAGAGCTCAGAGATATTTGAAGTAACCACCCAGAAAGGTAAGAATGACCCTGACAAATATTCTCTTAACCAAAGTGCACACAAGATTTAAAGTGAAGGGGTCCCCAGAATGAAGGTTCAATCCTGGTTCCACTGAAAGCAGTAGAGAAATTTCTATCAGATACCACCAGCTGGGAAAAATGTGAAAAAATGCTCTGAACAAGGTCAAATGCCAACTTCCTGGCAAGAATAACTTTTATATACGCTCACACTCATAAGCATGATTTTACTCAAACTTGCCCCACAAATATACAACAATGTCAATACACATGAAAACTGCAAAAAGTCTTTTCAGCATAAAAATTTACAACTTTGCAACCTTGGCACTATTCACAACACTCTGAGCCTTCGCCATCGAAGGAAGAAGACATTAGTAAAATCTAAATGAATAAATCATACCCCAAGCAGAGCTATGACCCTGGAAAGAAGTACAGAGACTCTGTGAAGACCATTAGGAATTTTATGCTTCATATTGATTTGATATGAAAGTCATGTAAAAGACAGAGCAATCAATGGAAGGAAGGAACAGAGAGTCTACAAAGACGCACACAGTCCATGTTCGCAGAGCATGGATTTGGAAAACTGTCTTTCACCGAAAAATTTCACATTTCTAATAAGTCCCTGATAAAGCCAAATATTTGGAACACTCATCTAACGTGCTCCTCTCTCTTTCTCACCCTCTCATTAAGGACAAATCCCTTTCTAGTTTGCCACGCAACATGTTTTGCTGTGGAGTAAATGAGCTGGTGATTACATGACACATATTAAACAATCTGCTTTGCTTCCAGTGGGAATGATAAAGGTGGAAAAACCTGCACACACGTTTTCCAAAAAAGCCGTTTCCTAAGACAGGAAAGACTGGGAATTTTAAGTGGATAGAAGAGCACGTATCTGAGCTACCTGCTTTTGCTCGTTCATATACTATCAGATCCAGCCATCTGATCTTAAAAATGCACCTGATGCCTTCTTAGTCATTTCAGAAAAAAATCAGGAAGAGCTTCTTTTCTTTGAAGGAAAAGAAAAAGCTTAAGCCCCAGCCAAAGATTTTACAATGAAACAAACTCTTTCAGGCAGTTCCAGCACACAGTAAAAAGAAACATTAAGGAAATGATAATAAAACAGTGGTATGAAAAGGAAGGAGAACAAAGAGGGATCTGCTGTTCCCTTTCGCTGAATTATCTACGATTTGATGGGAGCTCATTAGTAATAGGCAAAAAAATTCTCATGGTTTTGCCCGGGAGATATTTTTTTTTAATGGCTTGAAAGGCAAATATCATCAGGCACTGTGATGTTCACGCATGGCTACATGTGTTAAATATTAAACTCATCTGAAAACGAATGCAATATGTAAATGAAGGCCTGAATTATTCAATTAGCAATTCTTCCCCTCCACCCAGGCACTGAAGTGTGCTTCAGCTGCGGGAAGTGTCCAGTGCACATCTTAGCTGGCTTAGCAAAAACCAGGACATTTTACGGTGGGTTTAATCCTCCGCCCTGAAGAAGCTGAGTTTTCACAGAGCTGGAAATCATTGTCTTAGAGCGGGGAGAAAAAAAAGGTGCTATGCAAACACTTCACCTCTGGCCTCCTGCCTGCTTCACCTGCTCGGATGTCGAGCCGTACGGAGCATGCAGCTGTCTGCCCGCATCCGTACAACGTCGGCACCGTGCACGGGGCTTCTCGGGGCTCACACAGACATGGAATAAAAGCTGCAGAGAGTTGTCTATTTACTCTGAGAGCAGAGTGTGGAGTGATGGAAGAAAGGGGAGCGTGGAGCCTGGTAAGGCTTCAACAGGAGCATCTCTGCAGCAGAGCTAAAACGACTCCAGCTCAGAGCTTCATCAGCCCGATATAGGTGCCATCTGCTCTTCCAGAAAGTGCTTCCTGCTGGTTTTATACCCTTCACATTCAAAAGATACGTGGCCAATACTTGCTCCTGCTTTTATTTGAGGGAAATACCCAGTTCACCAGAGCCACCTCTCCACAGCAGCGGGAGTACATGTACATCTCAGAGTGGCCTACCACAAAGTCACCACAGCTGATGGGACCATGTTCTAAGTTTGCGTACACTTGCACTGGTTTTGTGTTTGTTTTGCTTTGGCAGAATACAGCATTTCAGCTGCAGCGATTGCCATCTTCAGCGTTGGCTTTGCAATCATCGGAACAATCTGTGTCCTCTTCTCCTTCGGGAAGAAGAGGGACTATCTCCTGAAGCCAGCATCCATGTTCTACACCTTTGCAGGTAGGAGGCTTGGTGCTCACGTACTTGCACTCCGTTCATAGGACAACATAGAGAAACTTAGATAGATCCTGGGAGAATAGAAACACTTCTAAAAATGCCCTAAAAGTGGCATTTTCTTCATAGCCACAGTCAGATTACAAGTCTTCATGTGCTCCAGCTCTGAAAATGCCCTGCTCAGTGAGCATTACCCTGCCACTTGTATTTTCTCCAACTGCCTTCAAAAGGGGCATTTCCAGCACATTCAGTGCCGACCCCAGTCTAAACCAAGGAGGAAAACCATTCTATCTCTTTCATTAAGACTCAAACCAAAGAAACAGCTGATCCAGGCCCAAACTACACCCCTATCTCCCCAAAACCACAAAGACTGCATCTTTACATGAGCTACTAATGACACGACATGTCACAATGACTGAAAGACAAAGGTGCAAATTATCACCTCAATAAAAACCTTACCCAAACTTTGGAAAAGCTCCCTATAAGAATGCAATTATTCCTCCGCTGCTTTGGGTTTCCCATCCAAGCCTGCCTAAAAGATCACACTCAACAAGTCCCCGGCTGACTCGGGTGGCCTGGGTGACAGCAGAGCTCTCAGCAGTTGTGAGCGCTGGTTCCTTCAAACGCTGAAGTCAATGACTCACCTGTGAATCTCAGTGCAATTCCTGTGTGCAAAAAGACAGATGAAGTGGTTAATTAGGGATGAAAAACTGACAGCTGGTTATTCAACCCACTGCTCCTACCTTCCTTCAGGTCTCTGCATCATCATCTCTGTTGAAGTCATGAGACAATCTGTGAAGAGGATGATCGACAGCAAGGAGACAGCCTGGATAAAGTACAGCTACTCGTGGTCCTTTGCCTGTGCCTGTGCCTCCTTCGTCCTGCTCTTTGTCTGCGGCATCGCCCTCCTCCTCATCGCGCTGCCTCGCTTCCCCCAGAACCCCTGGGAGACCTGCATGGATGCAGAACCGGAGCACTGATGTTCCCACCACCCATGAAACGAGCCAGAAAGCGCTTTGAAAAGATTTGTATTTTTTAAAATGTCTGGGTCTCACTATACAAGGTGCACTCCATTAACTAAGTCAATACCGAACCAAGGAGCGTTCTATTCTAATTATTGCTTTGTTTCTTCTTTTTCCTTTTCTTTTTTTTTTTTCCTAATTTTTTAAGAAAGCGGAAAGAGCATTCAGCACCAGCGAGGGTGATGGGTGAACAGCACTGCTCTGTGCCAGTCTGGGGATGTCCCGCGCTGATGCAGTTGGGGGAAAATCTGTGTGTGAGACAGCTTGTGCCCCAGAGAACACAGCTATCTGAGGAGGAAGAGGTTTGGTGGAGCTGGGTGTGACTCTGTGAGGGATATCTGACCTCACCAGGGCAGAGAGAGACAGGGAAAAATTCTGGTGGGACTCTGTTTCCCCCTTCACGCCATACTCCCCTACCTCCCTAAGAAGGATTAGCTCGCCACTCTGGAATAAGTTGGAGATGTTATTCTGTTAAACTATTAATTCTTAAAGTCTGCTATCCTATTAAACTATCTATTCTTATGCTAGTCTATTAAACTGTTAAAATTTGGAAAAAAAAAAAAGCCTAGCACTGGGATAAAAATTTCTCTTACAAATTTACACCCTGCTGTTCCATTCTTTCGAATTAAGCACAAAAATCCCACAAGATACAGTTTTTGTTCTGCTTAAACTTTAAACATTTGATGACAAAGCCAAGAAGTACTGAACATTAAGAGTGATATTTTCCTTCAATAAAAAGCATACTCTTCCAGTAGCATGATTTTCTGGAAACTGATTTTGATGGATGAATCACTTGGCCCATCAAATTCCGCTAGGTCCAGAATGACAGTGTAATTCTGGATGGTATTTACTGTACAGAGCTCTCATTTGTTCCTTGTGAATGGGCTTTCTGAGAACACGGCGCTTTGCTCGCTGCATGTGCATCTGAAACTACCTTTTAGGAAAATTCCTTCAAGGCAGCTGCCAAGCAGGAAAGGACTTGGACGAACACCCCAGAGAGTCAGCCCCCAAAACACCACAGAAGAGCCTCGCTGTTCACGCACGCCCGAAGAAACGCGCAGACGCAGCGTCGCTGCTGGGGATGCTGCAGAGGCTGGTTGTGGTGCAGAGCTTGGCTGCCGGCAGCCCTGGGGGGGACCGGGGGTCCCCCAGCCCCACGTGCTCACCCAGTCCCACCAGCCAAGCCCTTTGCATCATCATGGGCCTCCTGCACCAAGAGGTGGGTGTAGTCTTTTTTTTTTTTACGGTTCAATTTTCAGCACCTGCTCAGCATTTTCCTCCCCAAGTGGGAAAAGCCCGTGTTCTACATGGCAGTTTTTTCACCCAATAATTTAAAAAAGCAGGAGAAAAGGAAACCAAAGCGTCCGTTCCTCTGCACGTAGCTGTCCATAACACTAAAGAAAAACAGAATTCAGAACAGATAATTGATGATCGATTTGAAGAGATCTGAAACTGTGACAAGTTCAAAAGCTTCAGGACACCATCCAGCAATTTTGTGCTGGTGCGAGGGGCTGCCGGTGGCCCTCTCATCAGCCAGACCCCATCGGGTGTGCTGAGCCCCAGCAGCCCCAGCCAGGTTCAGGCTTGTCTCCATTTTCCCATCAGTAGAGTGGCAGCGAGAACAGAAGCCTTTTGTGAAGTTGCATTTATGTTTTTCAAGCTCTTTGAAATTGAAAAGCACTACAAATAACACACACATTACAAAGTTTTGGGCTAAAGCATTCATTGGTGCTCAGCTCTGAGTATGAGCTGGGGAACTCTGCCAGTCTCTTATCATGAGAGACAACTGCAAGTCTTCAAGTTGTCACCGAACCACGGTGAAATGCTAAATGGTTTTGAAATCTTATTTTTGGGTACAGAGCTGACATTCTTAATTTGCATTTTCATTGTTCGGGAGAACAGAGGCTAGTTTCTAGGGAGATCCTTTACATGTAGCAAGAGAAAGGAAAGTAGTGGGTGTGACCCCTGCGGTGGCTGACCCCAGGTTGCGATGTCCAAACATACGCAGCACAGATCAATCCAAGCAAAGCAGCTGGCCGCCACAAAGGCATTCCCAGCTCAGCCACCATCATCAAAGCGACCTCACCTTGGACATGCAAGGAGTTAGGTGAGGTCTGGGGATGTGGCTCTAAGTTCATCACCCCATGCAGACCAGGGGCATGGTCTGTGTCCCCAGGAAGCCCTCCAGCCACACCTACTCTGAAGCACCATCCTTCTCTTGCAATGCTTCCTCTGGGACAAAGTCATTTCTGGATGGCTTCTTACCCTGATCGGCCAACCTGTTGTCCAGCCAAGGAGCCACTTACTCCCTTCATGTTATTCAAGAGCAAGACGTACATATTTCAGACAAACAGACCCTGGAAGGTCTCACCTGCCTCACGTGTCCTCCTGCTTGTCAGGGCTGAACAATTTCACCCAGCCCCCAGTGAGGGCAGTGGAAAGATTCCCAGTGAGTGCTGGGGTTTGGCCTGGATCCAGAGGTTTTACAGCCTCTCTGGGCTCACTTTATTCATGAGGCAGAGAGAACACACAGCTCACGGCAGCGAGACCCTGCACCCACAGACAGCAAGCCAGGCAGCTGAGCGAGATGCCTCAAACTCGCTGAGCTTCATCCTCAGTCTGCTCAAAGTTGGGGCTTTTGGATCATTCACTACTTCCTACGGTCCCTACGAGACTGAGAAGCATGTGGACGACTTCATTTTCTTTTTCCATATATTAAGAAATGCTGATGAGGGACCTGTCCGTTAAATTGCTCATTGGCATTCACAGCGGGAAAGGCACAGCTCCTGCAGCAGGTTTGTTCGGCCGTATCTAAAGCTCTCTGCCAAGGAGCCGATAATATGTTTTAAGAGAGTTAATAAAAGCAATTGGCCTTCATAAAGGAAAAATAATATAATGCTGGGGGGAGCTGAAACCAGTTTCAGTTCTCATTCTTTCAGCTGAGCAAACAGCAGAGAGAATAGCCACCAGAACTTCAGGAATGTGGCATGAAAAACATCCTTGCTGGTGGAGTCTCATCAGAGCAAAGCGGGGATGGGAACCCAGCTGCTGCACGACCCACAGGGGCACACACAGGTTTGGGATGCAGCCAAAGAACCGTGTGGGAAACATGCACCAGGGAGAGGAAGAGACAAAATAATTTGTAGAACTAACCCCCATCACCATGAAGTCCTGAGCATTGGTCTTGCCACTACCAGACCCACAGACACCTTTGGTCATGGGTCCCTTGGACACATGCCATTTGCCACTCCATAAATCAACCTTGCTGCCTGGCCCCTCCTCAGGGCACCCACACCAAGGTGCCCCAGGGCATCACACGTGACATGGTACGGTGAGATTCTGGTTGCTCAAGTCTGCCCACCGCGCTGCAAAGCCCAGACGTTAAATCACAGAGTCAATGCAACCCAAGACGTGAAGTTTTTTGTTTATGCAAGAGCAAGATCTGCTGTTAGGCAGAAGGGATGGAGAGAATATGCTTCCCTTATTTTTAAATGCTGTGTTGTGTGAATTTAACGTGCAGAAGAGGTGCCAGACTAACAACCCTGAAGAACAAAGCTGCCTGTTGAGCGAGCCGCTAGCTGAGCTCAGAACAGCGTTTATCTGCAGAAGTACCGCAGCAACAACCACCCAGCCCCAGCCAGGCTGGGGACAAAGCGCTCGCCCCAAGCTCACGGGCCAGCCAGGTTCATAGGGAGCACAGATGGGTCCACGCACGGAGGGTTTCATTCAGAAATCTTGGCACAAAGCCCTGCTTTTCCCCGAGTCCATGCCTGAAAGGGGCCAGCACTCGTGTGATGCTCAGGTGGCTTGACCACCCTAGCAGGGAGTTCAGAAATCACAGCTACACTTACATACTTACTTCCTTTTTTCACTGATTCCTTTCCGATCTGTTGCTTTCTTGTGGCCATCACCTTTTCCTTCTTATGTCGACAGCTCTGCAAATGATTTCCAGAAAGTCCCAAAGGTCTGAGAATTCCTCCCCCCAGCCCACAGTCGGACCCTTGGCCCCGTTGCAGAGGGGCACTCTCTCTCCCGGGCTCGATAGCTCTTGGGAAACGTACCTGATAAAAGAGGTCATCGACGTCGAGAGGTGGCTGCTGGCAGCGCTGCATCCTGCCAGCCCCAGGGAGGGCCCTGGGGATGAACACGGAGCCCTTGGGCTCCATCCAGGGTGCTACAGTCAGACGCTCGCACGCCAGGAGCCTGAGCAAAGCGCTGAAACTGTTTATAGGATGAGCCTCAGCTTAAACTTCATTTAAAATAAGCTTCCACGTCCCGTGGTGGGACAGTGCCCCTTTGAGCACTGTATTACTTTTATAACTTAAATAGTGGAGTATTAGGCTGCTCTGCACCATAAACTACACACACGACAATAGGACCCATTTTTACCTGCATCTGTTTAAATTATTTAATTATATTAATGGTCGGACATGAGGATTTTGAAGGTCTTTTCCAGCCTAAACGATTCTGTGATTTTATTTCCCCTTTCCGTTATCCCCAAGGGGCGAGAAAAGAGCATCACGTCTTTGTTTAGACTGAAGTAGAGGATGAGCTGCTTCTTGCTTTGTCATACTTGATCGACGTCCTGGCTCCAGTGAAGCTATCGAACATAAATTCAAGCCCCACAGACATCACATATGCACGCTGCATCCAGACCGACAGCGAGCTCCTTTTCTGCCTTCTACAAAGAAATGCAGAGAAGGGAATAAACTCTGATTTCTGGCCCACTTTCTTCTTAACAGAAGCTGCGGCACAAGCCTGGTTTGGCAGGGCTGCACCCCAGGGCTCCGGCTGCCTTGTGCCCAGTATCACCAGTCTCACTGGGAGCACCGTGATGGCTTTACAGCTGGTCCTCTGCAAGTATCTTCCCTTTGGAAGGGAGCAAGTCTTATGGAAAACGGACGGACAACATCTTCTAACTAGTCTGGGAAAAATCAGATCAGAGAGCGTTTGCTGCGATTTATCAGAAACATCTATTAATCCTTCATGAGGCAAAACCCTTTCAACATTTCTCAGCTAGAGCTGAAGTTGCCCCGAAAACCTCACACCCAACGGATGTTTCCATCGCATCTGCTGTAAATCCTTTTACTTTTCTTGAACGAAACAAACAAAATATTCAGAATGATTCAATCCTTGCTCCCCAGCGCAACCAACAAAAAGATAGTGGCGCAACTGCAGCTACGCCAACAGCAACAGCCCATATTTCACGTCAAGGAAAACGATGTGCAAATTTTTAGAGGCACCATAGATCATCACCACCCGTCTTGACAAGTTAATTGTCTGCAGTTTTTCTAGGAAAACTAGAAACTTAACAAAAAAACCAAAACCCAACCCTAACGAAACAAATTAAATGAGGTGAATGATGATATGGGCAGAGCGTGAAGCATCCTGGGCTTACTGCTCTGGAAATGTGCAGATTCTGATACGCTTGAGTTCACTCTGGAAGAAAATTGAGTGGTCAAACCCACTGTGCTCAGCCCTGCTTGGAGCAGAGATATTAATACAGAGCAAAACTGCTTATAGAGCATGATCTCTGCAAAAAAACCCCCAAAACAGCTGAACTTGACAAATCCGGGAACAAACCATTAATTAATCAAAGCAGGGAATGGTACTCGCAGGGTTTGTGAAGTCCATGGCAGCACCCACCGCCTGCTGAGGGCGAGCAATGCCACAGCCCATAGTTATGTAGAACAGGACAAACTATGTTAGATGACAACTTCCACAAGAAAATACGGATGCAAGGGCTTTGGTTCCACCTCATTTTCTTTTTCACCTAACAGTTATTTATCGGTTGCACTGTGGAAACGCTTGAGGCTGCCATCTGAGAGGGCTTGTCCCTGGACACTGAGCATGGGATTTGGCACTAGTTGTACTTTTAACTGTAGAAGTCAAGGAGCCAAATACTCTGTGTACATGCCCAAGTCTCCATGGATTTCCTCTGAGTGGAGACAATTCATACAAACCAAACTCATAATTTTGAATTTTCACGGTAACCTGCAACAGCTCCGTATCTACAGCGCAGCCTGAGCCGGTGCCCACTGGAGCCATCTGTAAGGCTTAATTTGATTTTAATATGAGTTCGATTAAAGCCCTAGAAGAGTTTAGAATAGAGTTCAGGGGGTTTTTAAACAGCTATGACTTCAATAAACATTGGATAATTTGCTCTAAAAACAAAAGATCCCGCTCAGGGCCATATACAAGATGTTTCCAAACAAATAATCTTTTGGAAAAAAATTAACTCTAAGAAATACAACTGATTCGTGCCAAATATTTTGAAAGCTGATAGCCAGATGATCTCTGCCACACCATCATCAAACTCTTGGGTGAGAGCACTTGTTAAAATTTATAACCGAAACCAGCAGGGACTTTCGTGAAGTTACAGAAGTGAAATTGTACGTCAGAGAGAAAATGCTCCTCAATCCACAGCATTTTCAGCGTAGGTAAAAAGCCAGAGTAAACCGACATCAAACGTGGCGAGATGCGACCATCTCCCCCTTAACTGATTGACAAATAGCAGTAAATTAACAAGTGATGTTTATTAGTTTAATATTCAAATATGGTGAACAGAATCAAAAGACTGCTCCATATAAATGAGTGATTTTGAAACCCCTGAAATTACAATGCCGACTCGGCGAAGTGAAGTGCATTTGAACCCTACCTCTCCTCTGTCATAGTCTTGCACATCTCATCAAGAACTCTTCACAGACTACAACGTTCAGGCACACAGATTCTTCTTCTCTCAGAGCAGTGCCAGGCGCTCCGTGGAGGAGAACTGGCTCCGTTCTGCTGGAATCAAAGGACTGAGGCTAACTTGGCTGAGCGCACGCCCGGCCCTTGCAAACCAGTTTCCCATGGACCGATTTCTGCAGCCGTCAGCTCGGCAAAACCCCCTTTAACAGCAGTTTTGCTTGATTCGAGGTTGCAGAATTTGGCCCCTACTCATTTTTGGGCGCTCTTGATCGGATGCCGTACGTTGTAAGCGTCACTTGGCAGGGGCTTTCCCTTCCCCCAGCATCTTTTGTTTGGTATAGACATTAGGAAATAAATTAACGAGTTATGCGTGCTTTTCTTTACAGCAAAAAGAAGGAAGAAGTTTTTCACATAAGTTTCTGAATCAAAAACCAGCAAAGATTTATAATTAAAAAAAAAAACCAAAACAACTTATACGCAAACCTCTGCAGTGTACTGAGTTTAAATCAACCCCGTCACATAAAGACCCTCGCCTTAAAACGTGAAGTCAAATGCAAAGAAAAAAAAAAATTAAAAAAACCCAAAAAACAAAAACCTGATTGTAACCAGAGCAAAAATCTGATTGAACACAGCAGCAGCCACTGCTCATTAGTACAGTGTCCCATGGACAGCTGTAAAAAACTGAAGTCACCCCCACACAGCTCTAAAATTTTAATTCCTGTCTGTAATAAGTGGAGGAATACTGCAACTACACCCAGCTCAGTCCCTGTAGAATATTTCCCAGATTTAAAGTTATTTCAAGTGTAGAAGGAGGACTACTGGCGAAACCCTACACACACCCCTCTCTATCTCCCCAGCTGCAAAAGCATCACCAGTGTGCAAGACCAGAAATCTTTATGGACAAAGTTTATCTTCTGTCTTTTCATTCACACTTATTTAATTTTTAAATAGACCATAATTTATTTCTTTTTTTTTTCAGTTTGTATTCCTAAAGGGCCAGGTTTGTGGAGAACTTAGCAGAACTCGTCTAGATAAATAACCTGGTAACCATTCTCATCCCCCAAAAATTTAGATTAATTTGGATACAGCTTTGACAAACATTAAATCTCTTCTTTAATGATGTTCCTCAAACAAAACAGTTAGCAAAATATCTGAATTTCCTTGTATAATGTCACATTTTAATGTAAACATCAAATAATGTACCAAAAGTTTTACCG